>BQNB010210102.1:0-10293 GCA_026074375.1 Tanacetum coccineum
CGATAGAAGTTTTGTGTCGACTACTTTTAGTGCTTTGCTTGATGTTGAACCATCCACTTTAGACACAAATTATGTCATAGAACTTGCCGATGGGAGAATTTCAGAAACAAATTTTGTTCTTAGAGGTTGCACGTTAGGATTATTAGGTCATCCGTTTGACATAGATCTAATGCCCGTAGAACTTGGTAGTTTCAACGTCATCATCGGTATGGATTGGTTGGCAAAGTACTACGCGTTGATCGTTTGTGACGAGAAGGTCGTCCGTATTCCTTATGGAGATGAGGTGTTGATAATCCGAGGTGATGATTATGACAACGAAAGTAAGTCAAAACTGAATATCATATCGAGCACGAGGACCCAGAAGTATATTCAGAAGGGATGTCAAGTCTACTTAGCGCAAGTTACATCCAAGAAGGCTGAGGATAAGTCGGAGGAGAAGCGACATGAGGGCGTGCCAATCGTACAGGAATTTTCGGAGGTCTTTCCAGAAGATTTGCCTAGACTACCATCTACTCGACAAGTTGAATTTCAAATCGACTTAGTCCCTGGTGCTGCACATGTAGCACGAGCCCTTTATCAATTAGCACCAGCCTAAATGCAAGAGTTGTCCACTCGATTGCAAGAACTTTCTGACAGGGGATTTATAAGACCCAATTCCTCACCCTGGGGAGCATCGGTTTTGTTTGTCAAGAAGAAAGATGGTTCTTTTCGGATGTGTATCGACTACCGTGAACTAAACAAGCTTACTGTGAAGAATTGATACCCACTTCTGAGAATCGACGATTTGTTTGATCAATTGCAAGGATCAAGAGTCTACTCTAAGATCGACCTGAGATATGGTTATCACCAACTCAGAGTTCGAGAGGAATACATTCCTAAGACCGCATTTAGGACTCGTTATGGTCACTACGGGTTCCAAGTAATGTCGTTCGGTTTGACTAACGCACCGACAATATTCATAGACTTGATGAATCAGGTATGCAAACCGTATCTGGATAGATTTGTGATTGTATTTATCGATGATATTTTAATCTACTCCAAGAGCAGAAAGGAGTACGAAGGACACCTTAAGTTGATTTTGAAGTTATTGAAGGAGGAGGAATTATACGCAAAGTTCTTGAAGTGTGAGTTTTGGCTATCAAAGGTACAATTTCTTGGTTACGTGATTGATAGTGAAGGCACTCACGTTGATCCCGCTAAGATTGAGGCAATCAAGGATTGGGTGTCACCCAAGACACCAACCGAGATCCGTCAATTTTTAGGTTTGGCTGGTTACTACCGACGATTTATTAAAGGTTTTTCAAAAATCGCTAGACATATGACGAAACTGACTCAGAAAAGTATGAAGTTTGATTGGGGAGAAAAGGCAGAGGCTGCATTTCAGTTGTTGAAGCAGAAATTGTGTAGTGCGCCGATATTGGCCTTACCGGAGGGAAGTGAGAACTTCGTGGTATATTGCGATGCCTCGCATAAAGGGTTGGGCGCGGTTTTGATGCTGGGGGAAAAGGTCATAGCTTATGCACCCCGCCAACTCAAGGTTCACGAGAAGAACTATACTACACACGACTTGGAGCTAGGTGCAGTAGTGTTTGCCTTGAAGATGTGGAGACACTATCTGTACGGTACAAAGTGCGTTGTGTTCACTGATCACAAGAGTTTACAACACATTCTCGATTAGAAGGAGCTGAATATGAGACAACGACGTTGGTTAGAGTTGTTGAGCGACTACGACTATAAGATTTGATATCATCCAAGAAAGGCAAACGTAGTGGCTGATGCCCTAAGTCGAAAGGAAAGAAGTAAGCCACTACGAGTTCGAGCCTTAGTTATGACTAAGGTTAACCTTCTAAGCAGATTTAGAAGTGCACAATCAAACTATAACGAAGAGAACTTTACCATCAACGAAGACATTGCATGGCAAGATAAACAATAGAACCTCAGTGCTGACTGGAAATGTTATGTTGAACAATCGAAGTTGGGATTTCGTGTTTTCGAAGAGTTGAGGGCCTTGATTATGCATGAGTCGCATAAGTCAAAGTATTCCATCCATCCTAGATCGGATAAGATGTATCAGGACCTTAAGAAGCTGTATTGGTGGCCCAACATGAAGGCAGAAATTGCCACTTATGTCAGTAAGTGTTTAACATGTGCTAAGGTTAAGATAGAATATCAGAAACCATCTGGTTTGTTGGTTCAACCAAAAATCTCACAATGGAAATGGGAGAATATAACAATGGACTTTGTGATTAAATTGCCGAAGACGACAACTGGTCAAGACACGATTTGGGTAATCGTTGATTGTCTTACTAAGTCTGCTCATTTCTTGCCTATGCGATAAGATGACATGTTAGAAAAGTTAACGAGACTGTACTTGAAGGAAGTAGTCTCAAAGCATGGAGTGCCAGTTTCGATCATCTCTAATCGTGATGAGAAATTTATGTCACATTTTTGGAAGTCCCTTAACAAAGCATTAGGTGCTCGATTAGATATGAGTACAGCTTACCACCCAGAGACCGATGGTCAGAGTGAGAGAACCATTCAAACATTAGAAGACATATTACGTGCCTGTGTACTCGACTTTGGAAAAGGTTGGGATAAACACTTACCGTTGGTAGAATTTTCGTATAATAATAGTTACCATACCAGCATTAACACTGCTCTGTTTGAGGCGTTGTATGGGCGCAAGTTTCGGTCACCTATTTGTTGGGCTGAAGTTGGAGATAGTCAGCTCATTAGCCCAGAGATTATCTACGAGACAACCGAGAAAATAGTTCAAATCAAGAGCCGTATCCAAGCCGCCCGGATCGTACATAAGATGATGCCGAACGTATAACGAATGAAAACCTCTTGAGTTCAGTAGGAGATAAGGTCTTTAAAAGTATCTTCGAGCTGGAAAGATGATGACTTTTGGAGCAAATAGGGAAGTTAAACCACGTTAATTGGACCTTTTAAGATCATGTGCCAAAGTAGGAACTGTTTGCCTATCGGCTAAACTCCCAGAGAAGTTTAAGTAGAGTTTCCTAGTACGTTTCACGTCTCGAATGAAGAAATGCATGCCTGATGAAACCCTTGCTATACTTGATGAGTCATCCAAGTTGACGAAAAATTGAATTTCATCGAGGAACCTGTCGAGATTATGAACCGTGAGGTCAAGCGTCTGAAGCAAAGTCGTATTCTGATTGTCAAAGTGAGCTGGAACTCCAGGAGAGGTCTAGAGTTTACCTGGGGACGTGAAGACCAAATGCAAAAGAAATACCCGCACCTTTTTACCAACTTTGCACCCGCAGCAGAGGCTGCGTCCTAAGCTTTGAGGACAAAGCTTCTTTAGCGGGGAAAGAATGTGACAACCCGAGAATTTCCGTTTAATAAATTAGCCATTTCCGTGTAGTAATTTGAATTTTAAAAGTTCCATTTAGCTTTACTGTTTAACCGGGAAGTTGTTCCGTTATTATCTGAGAATCATCACCGGGAGCGAACCGGGGCACCAAACGTTGCAGTATTTTGGCAATAGCCATGTTTTTATGTTTTAAAGCAATGTTTAAAATTTCGTAATTTTCCGTGATACTGTTACTCGTTTCGTTATCTACGTGTTCCATGGAATTTATCTATATTTTGTTGTGCATGCATGCTTGGTAAATTAATTCATCTTTGAGCACTAGTTCCCTTGAAAGTTGGAAACCATTTTCGTCCCCCCCTTGTGGCTCACCTACACGTCCAAACCACCATCCAAGCACCATGGGATACCATTTTTCATATTTGAAATTCCTAGACAAGCTTCCATGATCCTAGCAACCACATTTGTCCTAACTAACCTTTGATAGGTGGATTATTTTGGTCCCCTATTTCTTGTCCCCCTAACCTAACAGTACATATATATGTGTGTGTGTATGTATGTGAAACTTGGTCATATAACTTGAGTTAATATCTTACATTCTCATTCATTCTTCATACATACACCAAATTAATTCTCTTGCACTTTCTCTCTCTAAAACACACATACATCTTTTTTCTTTTCTTTCTTGTCTGAACCATCAAACACACACCCAAATCCATTCGTTTTTAATCTTTGATCAACCATTTGAAGATATATTGTTCGAGTTGATTGTTATTTCATCCGGGTATTTTATAAAACAACGTTTGGGCTGTTTTTGATTTCTAATCATCTTTCGTCTGTGTTCTTCCTTTGTAGGACATCTCTACTTATTTCATAAATAAGTTGTACTTTTGAATTCGTATGATCATTCCGAATAAGGTGTACAAAGCGGATCGTTGTGAAAATCATTATCTATTTTTCTATAAAACTACAAGTCACAAAGTCTAATATTTTTAATTATAAATGAAAGAACATAAAAAGTTGTTGTACTTTTGCGTTTAAAAGTTCGTTGTGACTGTGTTGATATATATATTGCTATTATTATGGCTATATCGTTTATTTAAGATTTATCGTATATTAAGTTTAAATATTGTTGGTAAAGAGATTAAGTTAGTTGTTGGATTTGTTGGAAGCGTAAATTGAATGTCGAAGAAGTTTAGGTTTAGAACGGATTTGTTGCGATATTTGAGGTGTTGTCCGAAATAGAATTCGGATATTCTTTCAATCAATAAAAGATTAACTTTTGTAAAAACATAATTTCCACGTGTCGAGGTTGATAAAAATGGAAATCGATGTGTTTTAGAAAGGTCATAGCCGAAATTTCATAAACTTTATAAAAGCGTGAAAATATACTTTTTATCATCAAACATTATATAAAATGTAGAAAAAACGTTAAGTGTCTAGTTAGGTCAACATTTTTTGTTATTGAGTCAACGAGTGATGGTGTCGGGACCTAAAAAGGACAAATACACTACAAGGACGAAATGCTCTAAAAGACGAAATAACACTAAAAGACGAAATACACTAAAGGACGAAATACACTAAAAGATGAAATACACTAAAAACAAAATGCACTAAAAGACGAAATACACTAAAAGACGAAATATTTTCGAAGATGTTTCAAAACGTCAAGACTTGTCATAACTTATAACTTTTGAAAGTACGTTTTAAAAAGGGATACGTCATGTCTACTCGTGCTCGGATGATCAGTTCTTGCGTTTAGATTTCCATGTTTACGTGTTGCCTAAGTAGCGTTTAGACCACTATTCTGCGGATCTGGAAACCCGATACCGTATCATGAACTGTTAATTTCTTGACCGGAGGACCGGTTGAGGGAGCGCGAGTGAATAAATAAGATCTATTGGGACTAATTATCCCTATCCGGGTGATACGCTCACTATTTCGACGTTGTCTAAGGACAACGGATATAGGTCATGTCAAATCTAGTTAGGGTCGTTGGTCGGACACCTGGAAGGGGGCAAGCAATCATTTGGCATGTTATATCTACGTTCAGAATAGCTTCGGTGTCATGAGCTTAGTGCAACATAAATACCTCTTTATGTGAAGTTATATCTGTTATAACTGTTGCATACGTTTTGAAATCTTGTGGTCCACTATAACAACGTTTGAACTAAACCTATGAATTCACCAACTTTATGTTGACGTTTTAAGCAATGTTTTTTCTTAGGTGCTTAGCATGATGTCGTGGCATAGACTTATGTGAAGACTATTTGCTGTACTGTTTACCAAGATTTATCTATGTCTTTAAATATCCGTTGTCTGAAATATTTAAGCTGTCCGCGTATTATCTTTTAAATCCTTTTAATTTGATCGATGTAAAACTTTTTATTATTTTAAATGTATACAACGGTGTTTATTTTTAAAACGTAACCTTAGAGGTCATTCTTTATGCTTTGTACTTGAGATATCCAGGAGCGTCACGCCTCCGGACACGTATTCCGTCTAGGGCCCATTTGGGGGTGTGACATTTACGTTGTAACTGAAGTGGTTACAGCGTAAACTAAAGTTGTTATGCCGTAACTGTTGCAGATTCAGCAAAGTTACCACATGATTATGAGTCGAGCCGGTCTCGATAATTGCCTCCTAGCTTCTGGATTCTACAAAACAAAGTAAGAAACATGCAAACCAACTAATGCAAAAAGGAAATTTCATTAAATAAAGGACGGGTTGTCTCCCGACAAGCACTTTTGTTTATTAGCGAGTCTTTAAGTTTAACTCCATGGCTCAATCTTCGTCGTTTCGTCATCAGAGCCTCTCCGTCATTCCAGGACTTCTTGCCATTCTCCAATATCATTTTCCCTAAACCTAATCCATTTTTCCTATCAAGACAGGGTTTCATTAGTCTCATCCACTAACCATATAAAGCTACATCCGTTGTCGAACTTATATTTTGTTACTTCAAATGTTTTTGTATGCACCATTGGTGGATTGTAATCTTCACTACCTAATTCTGTTTTTTCTTCAACCTCATACCAGTAATCATACCACCAATCTTTATTCTTACATCGATCTCTTTTACATTTCGTCCATATTTCTTCAAGAACTTGCCTTTTTTCTCTAATTTTTATTTTGTATTTATCGGCAAGTTGTTTTATTTCTTTATGGAATACCCAATTGCATTAATCTAAACATCTTTCTAAAGGGTCTTTATCAGGATCTAATGCTTTAGTAAACTGATCAATCACCCACGATCTAAATAAATCTTTCCTAACTAATTTACTTATATCTAGGTGTCCTTTCTTAAGCTTTACCCATTCTTTAAAAGTGTAGTCTCTAGGCCTAGGTTTCTTATCATGAGAATTTTCATTACACCATTCTGAATACCTTTTGCTCCAAACAGAATCCTCAACCTGACAGCTACCATATCTTATTATTAAAAAGTTTGGAAACGATACCCCACCTCCTTTCATTTCCTTCCTTTCATTGTTATTAAGGAAAAACCAATATTTTGTTTTACCAAGCTCATTGATTCCATAAATTTCATGCCCCCCCCCCAATCACATTTGTTCCTAAATGGGCTACATGATGGCCAAGCCTTAAAGTCCTTATTACATTCTTGTATAATAGGTTTATAAACATGTGTTTTAGCAGTGTCATCACTTATCTTCAATTTTTTAGTGATTGGTTCATCAGTGTTAATCGAGTTTAACATAAAGATTCCCTCAGTGGGGGAGAAGTTATGGTCATTCCTATTTATGTTAAACGTTACCTTTTCATCACCTATCCCTTTTGATATTTCTTTTTCAAAAACACTAATATTGGCGTGAATGGTGGCCAAAAAGGGTCTTCCTAAAATGATAGTTGAATTTGAGGTTTGATCTAAAATTACAAAGTCGGATGGGAACAGGAATTTATCAATTTTTACGAGTATGTCTCTAACTATCCCAAGTGGTTCCTTTTTTCTCATATCTGTTCCATTCCCAAGAATCTCCTGTTTCACTAAGGTTGTTAATTCCCAAATACTCGAAAAATACTAGGAGATCATTTACACTAGCGCTAATCAATCCTATAAACATAAAAAGTTGAAAGTACCGATGGTGCAGGGAAGCGTAAAATGTCCTGGATTAGATTCCTTCGTAGGTAGTTGATCATTGGTGTTTTCTTCCTGAGAGTCATAAAGGAAGGATATTCCGTGGAGATTCTTAAGTTTCTTAGGAGAGCTGGGTCCCTCATGTTCAACAATTACTACATTTGCTTGTTTAGATTTTTCCTTCCTGGAATGGAGCTCTTTGGTTAATTGCTCGATCTGGGTTTCTAAGTTTTTAAGTGAGGCGCTTTGGTTCCTAGTATTAATCTCGGCATTCTCTTGAAGCTTCTTAATCCACACCTCCATTTCAGTACTTCTTCGTGCAGATTCCTCTTGATGTTTAGCTAATAGTTCTTCTAGGCTTTGCCTCTTTTCGCCATATGGTGGACGGTTATCAGTCTTAGTGTAGTATCCAGGTGGTCCTACACGAAACTTTCCTCTATTGTTCCCGTTAAAAGGCGTTGTTCGTCTAAATTCTCCATATCTGATCTCTTCAACTTGTTTAACTTCCTCGTTGAGGGGACAATCCTTGTCGAGGTGAGGTCCTTCGCAAATTTGGCATCCACCCTGGATTGCATGAACACTTTCCTTTAGCTTCTTCATTTCTCATCCCAGGTTGTCCAATTTATTTACCAAAGCAGCTAGTCTATTATTGCTGCTACTGCTTCCAATATTCCTGCTTGTTGTTTCGTCGTGCCATTTTTTAAAATGATCAGCCATGGTCTGAATCGCTGTGAGAGCTTGGGCCGATCTCATCCCGGGGATAGGTCCCTGCGAATCAAGTCATTGAACTGTTCATGAGTGCTCAATAACCCCTTATAAAAGATATTTACCTTTTGATGACTATTGATGTCGTGAGTAGGGCACTTGTATAGCAGGTCATTATACCGTTCCCAAGCCTGGTATTATGATTCATCTCCTTTTTGCTTGAAGTTGTGAATATCTTTAAGCTGCTTTGCGGTCATGGAAGGTGGGCAATACCTTTGGATAAAGGCCTTTTTGAGGAGATCCCAGGTATTGATAGTTCCTGGGGCGAGTCTGTCCACCCATCTTTTTTGCGGATCCGGTAAGAGTAAAGGGAAAAACTCGGAGTATAACTGCATCTTTAGAGACTCTGAGAATATTAAATAAGCCAACGATGCTGAGGACCCGATCAATGTGATTGTGAGCATCCTCATCTTTGTTCCCGGAGAAAGTGTCTTCCCTCAATTCGCGCATGAATTGACTCTTGATTTCAAAATTGACATTGCCTCCGATTTTGGGTTTAATCACCCCTAGTGCCTGGTTTTCTTATGACAATGCTAGGTTTTGTTCCATGGTGAGTGTATTGACGTCTACTCCTGCCATAGTTCCTGCAGATATAGAGTTTAGGGAAAGAAGAGAAATAATGAAATAATCAAATTAATTCTATTTTTTATCTCCCCGGCAACGGCGCCAAAAACTTGATGCGTGTTTTATTTTAAAATATATTTTTACCAAGTTTTAAATTTAAAAAAATTGATCTACCTGACAACACAATAACGGGCAGAGAACCCGATCGTAGGTAGTATAGAATAGTAAATCCGAGGTCGTCCCAAGAGCTAAGTTGTAATTAGTTTTAATTTGAAATGTCATGTTTAGAAAATGGTTTTTGAGTTGTTTGAAATAAATAACAAGAAAATTAATGACTAGAAATTAAAAGAGTTAGAGATATCAAGAGAGAAAATATGCTAACCTAGTTACTTCATTACTATTGTTATGAAAATACATTCATGTGCATTGTTAAACTATGGTTTTTTGCATATGGTTTCTAAGGTCCTAGACTTGAACATGCATATCAGTCTATCCTACTTTTTTGCGATTCGAATCGGTCCCAAATTGTTTTTTGGGAGGTAGTTATAGGTTGCAGTGATTAATCCCAACTATTCCCAAACCATATCTAATAACCTATAAAGATTATTAACCCTCTCTGAAAGAGTTCTTGTGCTTTTTAAGTATATTAAGTGATAAGTGCGGAGACCGGTTAGTTCCTACACTAGGGGTTAGAGTCCTAGTTCCTCCCTTGTACCTGATGGATCCCATATTGAATAGATAATCTAATAATGGGGCAAGCAAGGTCTAAACCACCCGTAATACCAAAACACAGGGTTACACAATAGTCAAGGAATTTCTAATAAAACCATAATCTAACAGGAAACAAACATCATAACAATAGTAATTACATAACTAGGCCAACACTTTAAGTGCTTAGCCGCTCATGGTAACGGAAACATAACAAGAAATAAAAGTAATCATAGATTAAAAGCTCATAATTCTTACAGTATTCATATTTGAACGATTAAATAGAAAAAGTAAGTAAAGTGTGATCTCCTTTGGACTCCAGGTGGAATTTTTTGAAGGTTGGAAGCCTTTGTCGCCTCTCTAATTTGCTGTGGAAGAAGTGATATCGGATTAGCTTGAATGAGGCCTCTATTTATAGGTATCGAACCTGTTACGGCGTAACTGATAAAGGTGTTATGCCGTAACCTTCTTACATGGCATACCATATTTAAGCAGTTGTTACGGCGTAACCAGATATGGTGTTACGCCGTAACCTTTAAATAATGTCCATAAGTACGTGATCTTCCTTCCATATTTGTGGATCTTCATGGTTACGACGTAACCATGAGGGGTATTACGCCGTAACTCTATCTATGGTCATATTTCCTTCTAAATTCATGTTTACGACGTAACTAGATATGGTGTTACGCCGTAACCTTGTCCTTGATCTTCGTACTTGCTTAATATATGTTACGGTGTAACCATTTTTGGGGTTATGTATAACACCCCGTGTTTTAGGGTCATTGACGTCGTCAATAAATTCACTATGTATTTTTAGTATTGTACGCGTTTG
>BQNB010210104.1:0-10293 GCA_026074375.1 Tanacetum coccineum
GGCATATATATGCTATATATGATATTTTTTTGTAACTTTTATGTATTGGGTATAAAAGTGGATATTTGTTGAAGCGCAGAAAAGTTTTGGTGGTTCCGGGAGTGCCTAAACGCAATTTATCGCGAAACGTATTTAATTTACGTAACCAACAAAAATAAAATATAAAAGTTAATTATTACTTTTGAAAAAAAATAATATAATGATGGCTTGACATAAACTTTAATTTGTTTGATGCTCGTTTACATTGATTGTTGATTTTTAGTTTACGCGATTTAACGTATTAAAAGTAAACGCGTACGAGATGAAAACTAAAAAAAATATAATGAAATAATTGACGTCGTAAAATGACATGAAAATACGAAATGTTACATTGCTAACTGGTATGTACAAACTACAATCCCAACACATTTGTAATATATACACATGTCCATTTTAAAAAATAACCATCCCTGTTTGTAAAACACATACCAAACACACATTTATATTTTAGAATCATATATGTTACTACATCTAAAACTAATATAATACAAATGCGCACTCGTATTCAAGACCCATGGTACTTACAAATTTACTTGAATGTGACAAATTGATGGAAAAAAATTACTTACTAGGTCAACCAGATTTATCATGTTCTGCCTCCCAGCACGTTCATTCACCGTCTCCACATCCAACAGAAAATTAGTGATGCTTGTATTCGCCTTGGATTCGTTACCAAACATCTTTTTATCATGTTGACACTAAATTTTCTTTAAATAACTAACATACACGTTTATGTAATTACTTTTACATTTGTTATAAAAAGTTTTAAAGTAAAACACTTACCACAATAAACGTTGGTAAGAAAAATCTTGACATCGAATTTTCACCTCTTAAACTTTCCAAAGTATTCAGATATTCAGACCATGCATCCACAACCGCATTGTCTATATTTTCTCCATTTACTAAACTCTCCATTTGTTTTCTAGATGCATTTGTCCCGGTTTCATTCTCAAACAAAATCGCACTATCATACATAAGTAATTCATTAATTTAGTGAATTTTTGTAAACCATAAAACATTCTTCTTTATATATCATTTAGAATACGTACACGACAAAGTGTATAAAATTATAAATTCATTACCTTTGATCAATTCTGATTTTGTTAAGCAAAAATTTTTCGACTCTTTTCTCGTCTTTGGACTCCGTGGCATTTATATCAGTAACTCTTGACATAAATGGTGACCTCGCGGCTTGCGATTTTGTATACTTCCTTTTACCACAACCATGCACCACATCTTTGTCCTTCAAAACCGGTTCATACTCACCGGCACCGCCTTTATCAGTTCTAATTGATTGGCATATTCAAGTACATGTGTGTTTCTATCGGTAACTGGTGTCTCCAAACTCTGCACCATGTCAAAGTCTTGAGTTACTCCAAAACTGAAACTGGGCGGCTCAATGTCATTTCCTTTTTTAGAACTCTCAAATTCTTCAACCAACTTATCGACCCTTGTAAACACTTCTTTCTGCGTAGCTGGGCCCAATGCAAATGCCGACGATTTGTAATCCTTTGAGTTATTGTCAACAGCTTCATGTAGTGTGTTTTCGTACTGTGGTTCATCATTATTATCCCCATTCAGATCAGAACAACTATTACCCTCGTTACCAACATTTTTGTAGTGCAACGATGTGCGGTATTGCTGATATACATCAACAAGGAATTGGTTACCACGCAACACGTTAGATGCTGCCACAAAGGTCCTTTCAAACCTATCCTTTTCCTTACGTATATTATATACGTATGTGTTTAGTTTCCATATAAATCCCTACATTATAATCACAATTCATATTATACACTTATTTTATATATAAACACTAATAATGAAAAAAAAATTATTGATAATAATACGTACATCCTCATCTTCAGGCATTGGATCGTCTTCTTCAACAAAAGGCCCTTGCAATTCACCTTTACCAATCCCCCTGCATTTATCTCTTCATACTCCCTTTCTTTCAATAACTCCATTGTCCAGAATGATGTTGGTGGTCTTTTCCGACCAACATTGAACTCGTTACAAACAGTTCCATCAACATACAACATCTATCCAAAAAATGTAGCAAAATATTAACATAACAAGCAAAAGAACCCGCGCGTTGCGGCGGGACTAATTTTTTCCCGAATAATTTCTTTTGCGTTTCAGGAGTTTTTTTTTGGCGATGCGTTATGGCGGGGTTAATTTTTAATATTTTCTTTTTTTTTGTATAATTCGGGGAAAAAATTTTTGCGTTGGGACGGGCTAATTTTTTCCTGAATATTTTCTTTTTTTGGAACGGGTTTGTAAATTTTTTTATAGGAATTTTTGTGTAAGAAAATCGTAAATAGTTAAAAGGTGAGGGTCCGTTTTGTTTTTTTTTTACTTTGGGCCAAATTTTAGGCTATTTTTGGGTTTTTTTTTTGGGCTAATTTTTTCCCGGATATTTCATTTTTTGTACGATTCGGGAAATTTTTTTTTGCGTTGGGACGGGTTAATTTTTTCTCGAATATTTTCTTTTTTTGGGACGGTTCGATATCTTTTTATTTGGGCCGATGAATGTAAAAAAGTTGTGAACAATAAAAACTTGACGTGTTTTTTTTGTTAATTTTTTACGGGATTTTTTGTGTAAGAAAATCGTAAATAGTTAAAAGGTGAGGGTCCGTTTTGTATTTTTTTTGGCTAATTTTTTCCCGGATATTTCCTTTTTTTGTACGATTCGGGAATTTTTTTTATTGCGTTGGGAGGGGTTAATTTTTTCCCGAATATTTTCTTTTTTTGGGACAGTTTGTTAATTTTTTTACGGGATTTTTTGTGTAAGAAAATCGTAAATAGTTAAAAGTTGAGGGACCATTATGTATTTTTTTTACGTTGGGCCAGATTTCAGGCTAATTTTGAGCTAGTTTTTTTTTTTACTTTGGGCCAAATTTTGGGCCACATTTTATGCGAATTTTAGGCTAGTGCCTGATGTTTAAAGTGTTGTTTTTTTTTTGCTATATGGTTTTTTTTAATATAATGGGTTGTACGTTTGTGACCATATCGATTATTTTAAAGTTATTAGGTATCGAAGATGTTTCCGCGGATATTTTTTTTATCTGAATAAATCAGAACTTTTGTAAATTTTTTTTTCCATTCCTACTTTGTGCATAAAAAAAAGGGCTGACCCAAAAATTGGAGTCCGTTACTGTAGCAACTGACCCACTGTCAAAACGACAGTGGATCAGTCAACAAATGTGTATATTTATAATTAACAGAACCCCCCAAAAATTTAAAAACCAAATTTATAAAACATTAAATAACTTACAGCTAAACACATAACCGGTCCCAGAAAAAAACTGTTGAACATATCCGGCTTCCACCCTTCCTTGCATTTCTTAAGACACCTCCATACATACTCGCACCAACTGATTTTTCCCAAATCTGTTTTCCTACTTATATAATGCAGAACACTAAGGTCACAAATTCTTTTAGGTTTGACATTGCCCATCACCGATGTGAACAGGACAATGAAATTGAGCTTGAAATTCATGTCCGCCACCTTAGACTTCCTAATCAAAGACTTAAGATAACTAGGAGTAATTTCCTTTCCTTTCTTGAACTGAGCATCCCAATCTTTAACCATCTCATAATCATTTGCGGTTACCTCCGTCGTTATGTACACGCCTTCGTTTTTTATTCCTAACATTTCACCAATCAACTGCTGCATTATTACAATGGACGTGTCTTTCAATTTAATCTCCATCGTATCCGCATTGAAATTATTTGCAACATAAAACCCAAGCTTGGAAGGAATCCCGTCAACTTTAAAATCTAACAAATCTGCAAAACCAATTCGTGCTAGACATGCTTTTTGAATCGGCTTCAGTGTCACAATAACATTGTATAATGGTTTTGGGGTGGTTCGTGTTTGGAACACGTACGGCTTTTTCCCTTTTCCTTTTTTTGGCTTTGATGTGCTAGCTTTTGAGCTTTCTCCTTTCTCCTTGTCAGCACATATGATTAAACAATATAGTTTTAATAAACTTTTAATACACATACTTATTATTTAACCACATGTGTTGTTATTTGATTTACGTATTACCAATTATATCATATTTCTTTCTTTTCTTTACAACCCCACTATTACTCTCCATGACCCTTTTTCCCTTGTCATCTGTCACAAAGAAACAAACATACGTAAACAATCTTTCATGACCCTTTTCTAGATACTTACAGAAACCGGCCATTAAAGTTTAAATACAGTTATGTAATACCAACTACACTTACCACTACTATGCGACACATTTGATCCAGAACCCGTTTTTGCAACTCGGTTACCAACTTCAATTCCTTTTTCATTTCCATCTACAAAGTCGTCTCCACTTGATTCATCATCTATGGAATATGCATCCAAAGTTGTATTCTCTTCAACTACCGGACTCTTAGACTTAACCCTTCCACTTCGCCGTAACTCTGAAATATAAGCGCGCAAAATTAAAGAACTCATACTAGCATATACGTAACAACTAACAATTAACAACACCATACTCGTATAGAGAAGTCATACTCGTATAAAAAATGATATCTTTTTTAGAACAACACCAGTGTGAATCAGGTATGACCCTGAACTTGCTGCATACCTGAGGTGGGCATGAGGATTAATAGCAGACCTTGATCTTTTCATACACTATTTATGAGGTTTAAATTGGCTTGTGTGCACTTGTTCTAAGGTACACTTGTTCTAAGGTAACTTGTGTACGTGTGTGTATGAGGATTAATAGCAGACCTTGATCTTTTTCCTACACTATTTATGAGGTACAAATTGGCTTGTGTGCACTTCTTATAAGGTACACTTGTTCTAAGGGAAAACAAGGCATTTTCGCTTTCCATTAACATATGTTACAACAGCAGATTCGAGCATAAGGGGTGTTTGTTATAAAATTAACTGTAGAACCATTAACCTATTAATCAACTCTTAAAACCATCTCATTGTCACCATCTCTTTTATAACACGCAAATAAGAATGTAAATCAATCATATCAAAAGTAAAATTAGCCAAATGTAATCAATCATATCAAAAGTAAATATGCAAAAAAAATCCATTGAAAAAAGGCATTTTCCCTTTCCATTAACCTATGTTACAACAGCAGATTCGAGCAAAAGGGGTGTTTGTTACAAAATTAACTGTAGAACAATTAACCTACTAATTAACTCTTAAAACCATCTCATTGTAACCATCTCTTTCATAACACGCAAATAAGAATATAGCCAATCATATCAAAAGTCAAATTAACCAATAATAATGCAAATCAAACACGCATGCATCAAAAAATAAAACGTTAAATTAACAATAAAAAGGTAAAATTGAAACTGAATTAACATACCATTCATTGTTCTTGTTTGTAATCCGTATAATCACCTCAAATCAATTTGTTTGCGTTTTGCCCTAATTTTATTGATTTGGGGCTTTTTATCAAAATTAAGGGTATGGGATAATGACGATTTTATTGAGGTATATAATCAAATCAATTTGTTTGATCTTTACCCTAATTTTGATGATTTGAAGGGTTTTATCACGCGTAGGGGATAAACATTTGTTAGAGAGATTTTCGAAAGGGATTTTAGAACTCATATATTATTTTAGGATTTGATTGAGATTTTGATAAGGAAGATTTTAAAAAATGATAGCAAATCTCCTTGTATTTTGCTTATTGAAATGAATGCAGTTAATATTATTAAAAAAAAGAATACCGAAATTGCCCTTACATATTACTTCCGAGCCAAAAGAAAGTTTTTCTTAATTACAAAAATGCCATACTGCATTTATATATTGTACTTTATGTATTAATATGAGTAAAAAGGTTGGTTTTGTCGGTTCTTTCACTAAGAATGGTTCTGAAAAGAAAGTCTCGCTATATATATATATATAGCGTAACTTTCTTTTCAGCATCAATCTTAGTGCAAGAACTCACAGAACCACAAAAAACATGCATGCACGCCTTCAATAATTGTATTTTTGCACATATGTTCTAAAAACAACATATATGTTTAAAAAAACATAGTTGTTCTAAAGAATTTGATAAGAAATTGGAAATACAAAATTTTTCTTTGAAGGTATGCATGTATGTTCTTATAAGGTATGCAACGACAATATTGCGGCCGGGGGTAAGGTTTTTGTGAAAGAAGAAGAAGAGTTCATGACGATACTGAAGAACATAGGTGAATTCTTATGATTATTGATGATTTTCATGTATTTTTTTATTTTTAAAAGGCGTGTATGTATGTTTTTAGTGGTTCTGTCAGTTCTCGCACTAAGATTGGTGCTGAAAAGAAATAGTTCTCGCTACTAAGATTGGTGCTGAAAAAGAAAGTCTTCTTCTCTCCCTCCTTCCCCCCCCCCTTCTCTGCTCCTATCTCTCTCCCCCCCTTTCCCCCTTCTCTCTCTCTCTCTCTCTCTCTCTCTCTCTCTCTCTCTCTCTCTCTCTCTCTCTCTCTCTCTCTCTCTCTCTCTCTCTCTCTCTCTCTCTCTCTCTCTCTCTCTCTCTCTCTCTCTCTCTCTCTCTCTCGCTCTCTCGCTCTCTCTCGCTCTCGCTCTCTCTCTCGCTCTCTCGCTCTCTCTCTCCTCTCTCCCTCTCTCCCTCCCTCTCTCCCCTCTCCCTTCCCCCCCCCCCTCTCTCTCTCTCTCTCTCTATATATATATATATATATATATATATATATATATATATATAATATTAAACTTCAACATTTTTTATAAAATCGTACGTATGCCAGAAGCATTACAATATTTGGCTCGTTTTGTTCGCAATTCGAAGATTTTGCCGCGGATATTGTTTTTATCTAAATGAATCAGTAGATATGTGGTATATATTTGATAAATAAAGTTTATTATATACGAAAGTCGTAAATAGTTAAAAGGTGAGGGTACGTTTTGTAAATTTCTTTATTTTTTTCTATTTATATTAAACTTCAACATTTTTTTTTAAAATCGTGTGTATGTCGGAAGCATTGCAATATTGGACTCGTTTTGTTCGCAATTGGAAGATCTTTCCGTGGGTATTTTTTGATCTGAATGAATCGGTAGATATGTGTTATATATTTGAGAAATAAAGTTTATTACTCCCTCCGTCCCACATTAAGTGTCCACTTGACTTTTTCAAAGTCTTTTTTCTTCAACTTTGACCTTAATGATTTCTTCTTATGTTATATGATACTTGATGCAAGATATATGAACGGATAGAGTTTTGAATATATTTTTTGTTGGTAAAATTTTCGTTCAATATAATATAACACAAACAAAAATATTTATGGTCAAAGTTGAGGAAAAAAGACTTAAAAGATTCCATTGTGGACACTTAATATGAGACGGAGGGAGTATATAAAAAAGTCATAAATAATTAAAAGTTGAGGGGGTGTTTTGTAAAAAAAAAATCTTTTACTTTTGCTGGTTGTTGGGCTAGTTATTGGGCCGTTATTACGGCGCCGTTTTGGCGGACAAAAACGGCATCGTTTTATGCCTTAAATGATACTACTCACATTAAAAGGTAGACCAAATAAGGGAAGTTGTTGGAAACTTGGGGAAGTTGTCACTTGTCAATCGTCTTTTTTTCCATTTGAAGTATAAATGGTCAAAAAAGGTTGCGAAATGATAAGATATTAAGGCAATAACTTTAATTTAAGAGAGTTGATATGCACATCACACAAAGTGACGTGCACACATAAAAATGCATATGTGGTGTTATACCATTTGCATTACACATGTGATTTTGTGGTGTGCACATCACTTTTTGTGGTGTGCATATCACCTCCCTTACTTTAGTATGTTATTCCTTTCGTCTTAATATAAATGTCCAGTTTGACTTTTCAGAGTCATAAGAGTTCAACTTTGACCTTAAATATTTATTTTTGTGTTATATGATACTTGATGAAAATTATACCATTGAAAAATACACTTAAAACTCAATTCATTCATACATTTTGCATCAAGTATTATATAACACACACAAAGATAGTGAAAGTCAAAGTTGAACCACGAACATTTTTTTTTTGGACGGAGGTAGTACTATTTTTGGTTATACTATAAATATAAATAGTAATTTGGTATAACAAACTTCTCATTAAAATCGTGTTTGATTAATTAATAGACATTACTCGTATAGTCGTATTATATTCAAAAGTGTTAGTGACGAGCAAGATAAAATATGCTAAAGAGTAAAAGACAATAAAGGCTGTTTTTAATAAGGGTTATACTACGTAGTTTGTTTTTTAAGCAAGTACTAGTAGCTTTATATATTTTTTATTTGCATTCAATTATTGAATAAGAATATTTTACGGTCATAAAAGCATATTTATATGTGCGGGTGAAAATGAAGTGTTACGGTCATAAAACCATATTGTATATGTGTGGGTGAAAATGATTGTTAACTTTTGGCCTTGTTGTTTTGTGACTTTTGTCATCGAGTCACATGGTTTGCCAAATTTATATTATGTGGGGACTCAAATAAGGGGGGGGGGGTGGGGGGGTGTGGGGGGGGGTGGGTGGGTGGGGGGGGGGGGGGGGGGGCGGTGAATGGAGGGGGCTTGTGGGAGGGGGGGGGGGGGGGGGGGGTTTCTATTTTTATCACAAAAGATGCTATTCTTTTCATGTTCAAGTTGGTGCCAGAATGTGTTCAAAAAAAAGTTGGTGCTAGATTGATGACTATATCACTACGAATATTTTAATTTTAGAATCAAACAAAAAAACTCATATTTGGGTTAACTTTTTAACAAACAACGATAGGAGAATCAAATTCCCTCACTTTTGTAACAAATTATTCAGTCTATCACTTGAGCTCAATGCAATGAAACAAGGTTGTTAAGAAGGCCAAGATAAGAATCAAGTCAATGTCAAGATAGTTTTTCAGCATCTATTTTATCCTCATTTGGTCATTATGCTTTTTGAGATGATTGTCTTGAACAAACTTTATGTAAAACCTAACTGAAAAATCTCATTACTTAATATGATGAAATAGTTATGGTTAACGTAAACAAAATATGTCGGCCGGATTCAAGTCCTTGTTCAGCCTAGCATGGGCGACAACAGCGCAAATGTTGTAATGTATAAGAATGGAGAAAAACAACAGGTTCCTCTAAAGAGAATAAGAGAGGCAAATGATGAGAATGATTATGCATTTATAAATGTGAAATGTGTGTTTAGAAGCTAGTAAACAATATGATGATGTGTTGTAAGACAAATGACATCTTCAAGTTGATGAGCTGCCAAAGTGCCAAACAACGAAGAAGAAAGTCAAGATTAGCTCAAAAGCAGATGACTGGAGCTAACTTCATTCATCCCAAATAAACTTAACTACAAGCTCAATTAACATATCTGAACAATTTTGAGTAAGAAACTAGACACTAGATCTACCATTTAAATAAACTTCAAGTTTGAAAAGGATCAACGTTATTTAAGATTAACGATATCTTAAGCATACACTTGAAAGTAATTCAAGAGAGTGGGAGGATGTAGACCCTTTCAATGTCTATGGATTAATGTCAAGTATTCAATAGGATGATGTTTAGGACCATATGACATTGCTCGACAAACAATCACTGTCACAGTGTCACCTAATATCAAAGCTTCCCTTACAAACATGATCAATATCACTCGAATATTTATACTTTTCTGGAACTTTGATCATTTCAAGATTCAAATTCCCAGTTACAAAAACATTTGTCAATGATGACCTTCAATTTTTCTCAAGCACATCATAAAGAATAGAATTCCAGGTATTTACATAATAAGATGCACCTGTTCCTACTAAGCCGGATGCACCTGTTTTTGCTTTGCCTTAATCTGCTGGCTTCGTATGTTTCTTCTCATATTCCTGCTTAAGTTCCTCCAAACGCTTCGATACCTTATAACATGACATATGTTTATGAACGAGTCATAAATACAAATAATATAAAATTGTAGATAACAGCTGATTTAAGGGAGTAAGATGCCCAGTGCGCAAAATTTGAGCGAGAGTTGTATAAATAGTTGTATTATGAACACGTGTCGTAAAGGGTTGTCATCTTAGATTAACTATCTAGCTTTGATTTTTGCATACATGTCTTATACGCCCCTCATCCCTAGTACATTCTCATATTTTACTTGAAAGTTTTGTGGATGTGCTTTGAATGTTACTCCACCGTCAAAGGTAAACTCAACAAGAACCAAGGAATAAGATATTTTTGTGGTTCAGTGGCAATTAGCATCAACAGTTTGCAATGATAACTATGGGTAAAAAGGTCATTCTAGTTCGAATTTTGCTACAAGAC
>BQNB010210105.1:0-10293 GCA_026074375.1 Tanacetum coccineum
ACCCTTCTATAAAACTGATATTATAAAAGTGAAAGGGATGGTTGTTTACAGAAATTCCTATCCTATTTATACATGTTGAATCAGTGTGAATGAAGAGATGTGACGGTTCAGAGAAAAACCATACGACATGCCTTTTATCTTCATTCAACCGAATCTGTCTAACCTAATGGGTTTGTTGGGTCTGTTTTGTGGGCTTTTGACCCATTCCTAAAATTTACAGACTTTTACTAACTAATTCTATACAAAGATTAATTGGATTATAATTTTCCAACATATTCCCCCTAATCTTATTAATCTTTGTGTTCTTCAATCTTCTTGTTCCTTGATGCCATCTTGTTCATGTTTTCTTTAATCTTGATATCTTCATTCTTTAAAACCTTGATGTCTTCAATCTTTAAAATCTTAATGTCTTCAATCTTTAAAACTTAATTTCTTCAATCTTTAAAATCTTAATGTCTTCTTCTTTAAAATCTTTCTTCTTATCATAAACCAAATAAGATAATCTTTCTTCTTCAATTCGACATCTTTTCTTCTTCAATTGGCATCCATGGTTGCGTCTCCTTTAATAGAAAAACGCAGGTTTGATTCTTGAATGATGGATGAACATGAATTGTGGTGTTGCTTGATCCTTGTGGCTCTGATACCACTGATACGCAGGTTTGATGGGTTTTCAGGATCGAATAAAGATCATACAAGCATCATGACAACATCATTCAAGAATAAAAAAAAGATGGGTTGAACCCTTTCATAAATCTGATATATTAAAACTAAAAGGGTTGATTTGATTACAGAATTCAAACTGTTAAAAGCGGTTATAGAAAAACAGTTTAATAACTGTAAAAACAGTATTTTCACAAAGTGTCACAACCTTTGGCTCATACGAACCAACACAATGGTTGATCACACATTTTCACTTTGTATAAATAGGAACAGATTTATAGAACAAATGTATGATGATAGATTCAGATTTATAAAGATTTAAGATTCAAGATTATTTTTGGTATATTTTGATTACGATTTAGATTTTCGATCCAACATTTGGCATCAGAGCTTTTGGTTGATTAAACCAAATCATCATATACCGTTTTATAAACTCTCACTGTGTTCGTTTCGAATCAAAAAAACTGCACCAAGATTTTTCCAGAAAACGTTTTGTAATCATACAAACACAATCAAGATTTATCTTGTGTTTGTCAAAACGGTTTAAGCATAAGGCGAATCCAACAATCGCCGCCAAGTGAACACTCACTGGCAACGAAGGGTTTCAACCCTGCAAAACCTATCAAACAACAAACGGAAAAATACAACCCCGAAAATCAAAGGGATTAGGCACCATTTTCATCATAGATTCGAAAACAAATAAGAAACCACACTTGGATAACGCGAAGTCATCACAAGAAAAGGGACAGATAATTAAATCATCAAAGAGGAACAAACACACCTTTTGAAGATTCAATATTCGAAACCCTCAATAGAATCATCACCGATTCTAGTTATCCAAAGAAAACCCCAATCTCGCGGCGTTTTTATCAGATCCCCAATCTTTGTTGCGAAACCCTAATACTCGCACAATCGAATCAGGGAACCAGTGGCTACGAACACAAGAAGAAGAGCGATCATAATCGCCATCTCAGTCGGCGGACAAAACCACCAGACAAGAGAAGAAGAAGAGACCCCAAGGAGACGAACTCCAAGAGACGAACTCCACACACAGAGAGAAAGAGGCGGTCAAAACAAAAGGGACACGAGGGTTAACTATTAACCCTAACAGGTTTTGCATATAAACCGAAACCACCCCTCCACTTTTCAATTTTTATATATCAATTTTAGATATATAGATATTTAGTTTTAGGCTATTACATAAGTTACCCCTTAGATATTAAGATTGTAACTTTGCCTAAAACCCAACCTTTGCCTAAAAACCCGAAGATAGATATTTTAGGAGTTCTAAAAATTCACTGCCTGCTAGATCGAGAGAATAATTTTTTAAAAGGAGTAATTAACCTTAGATTATTCGGTTTAAAATTTCAAAACTTCTTATTTGGTTTATGATAAGAAAATTTCAAGACTTCTTATTTGGCTTACGATAAGAAAGTTTTTTTAAGATTTTACTTACTTGGTTTATAATAAGTAATATATAAAGGATTAAGAGTTTTTTTAAAAGATTAAAACTTCTAAGATTTAAGGCTTTATAAAGATTTAAAAGTTTAAAAGATTTTAAGATTTACATTATTAAGTTTTTAAAGAATTATAACATTTTAACAAAGCTTTCAAAAGTTTTATAAGAATATTATATCAGATTCAAACAATCAAACTTTTTTAAAAAAAATGTCTGGATAAGATAATACTTCTAAGATAAACGATTTTGGATCAACAACCCATTTTCAATGCCCTATATTGAAAGGGGCAAATAACAACATGAGCCAATTCGAATGCAAATTCTTCTCGAAGCGAATGGTTTTATGGAAATGATTGAACAAAATGCAAAAAAACCCATAGCAGACACAAAAATGACAAAACTGATTATCGATCCTTTACCAAGCCTTATCAGGAAGAACAATTGCTTCAATCACAAAACACAAAACCGCGAAGCTATATGGATGCCTAAAAATAGACACATGGAGGAAGATAGAGTTCAACAAGCAAGATTCAAACACTCAATCGACTTTGTGATGTTACACATGAAGGAGAGGAGGGCAATCGACACCTTCACCGCCAAAACTAACAACTTAGTAAAACACAAGCCGCTAGGTCTAGGGCAATATTGAAGATTCCGTCGTCGTACGAAAATTATTAAATGCCGTACCCGACAAATTCCTTCAGATTGTTGCATCCATTGAAAGAATACTCAGACTTAGACAAAATGTCAGTAGAAGAAGCAATCGGAAGATTGAAAACCTTCGAAGAAAGAATAAAGGTTAAGAAAGGAAAAGTATTCGAAAATAAAGTTAACTATTGTTTGCAAAACACAACGATAACGGTTTAAGACATCACTATGATGATCAAGGAGGAGGAAGATACATTCCACCACATAGCCGAAATCGTGACGATAATAGACAACATGGAAAAGAAGAAAGTTTCTCACAAGATTACAATGAAGAAATGAGAAAGCCTAGAGATTTCAGCAAAGTAAAATGTTATAATCGAATGATATGGACATTATGCCTACATTGGCCGTAAAAGAGATCATAGACAACAAAGACGAGAAGCAATTGAACCTTGTGGGAAGAAGATTCTAGAACCAAACATTGTTAATGGCATGCCACTAGCTTTCACAAGATCAAAGAAATCTAGCAAGGATACACCAACATATGAAGTATTCGTTTTTCCAAGACTGATGATGTATAAAGACTCAAAGTTTGGAGAAGTATACTAGAGGAAGATGAAGGAAGACATGATCAAGAGCATGAAACAAAAGGTGACCATGATAAACTAAGTATGGAAGATCAACAAGTCGAAGAAAATAACGTTTATAATAAAGGAAGAAAACCTAGAGTCAAGACACACTTTTGGAGCACTATTATTTCAAAAGTGGTTCAAAGGATCAAACGAAAAAATGAAAGACATTGATAGGAACAAACGTTGTGATTACGGGGGAGAATATTGGGCCGAAACCCAATCCGAGTAATCCCAATCCGCAGGCCAAAAATGGCAGTTAAAAGCTGTTATAGAAAAACAGTTTAATAACTGTAAAAACAGTTATTTTCACAAAGGGTCACAACCTTTGGCTCATACGAACCAACACAATGGTTGATCACACCTTTTCACTTTGTATAAATAGGAACAGATTTATAGAACAAAATGTATGATGATAGATTCAGATTTATAAAGATTTAAGATTCAAGATTATTTTTGGTATATTTTGATTACGATTTAGATTTTCGATCCAACAAAAAGCACCACAGGGGCATTTAGTTTAGCTTATTCAAATTGATAAGCTAACACCAAATCAAATTGAGCTCATATTTGATAATCCCTTATGCTATTGATTAAAAATGACTAAATCTTCAGCTTAAGTCCAAAGCCCATGATATATGCTAAACCAAACACCCCACAAGATCCCTTCTTCTTGACAATGGATGAAAGTTCATTGAAGTGATCTACTCCAGCAGGATTACCGTCACCAATTACATCACGCCCTCTAAAGATCCCAGCTTTTTCAGTGAACTTTTCTTCATCGTTGAAACAATATGATGCTAAAGAAGATGGTTTTGTAGATGATGAGCAACTTCTCAGTAATAGAATCTGAACACTTTTGTAGGACAAGATTAGTGAAGACTTTGAACATATGTACTAACAAGAAATAATTTCATATAATATTTGACTTTAAAAAATTTCAAGACTGATATCAAACAAGCATACAACGATATTTGCAGGCTCTTCTAAAGAGTAGCTAACAAGATTATCAAAGAAATTTCAGAACACCTCAAGTCAACAATCAAACTGGAAAAGAAAAACATTTGAGCTATACATGAATACATTTGGCGAAGTTGCACCCTATAGCAAGTTTTAATTTTTTCTAATTTTGTTTCTAAATTATATCAGGTTGGTTTTCCATATGGATGGGTTTATGTGTTTGATATATGCTTCATATTTCTATTTGTGGTTTCTGTGAGTTTTTATGAAAATTTAAGAGTCACAAGTATCCCAAAAAGACGAGCGACCCATAAAATTAAGGGTGTTCATCGGTTCAGTTATCGGGTTGTGCAGTTTATTTGGCTCGTTTAATTAGGTTAACTTTTTTTCCTGGATATAACCGAAAACTAAAGCGAACCTGACCGAATAACCGAAAACCAAGCCAAATAACCGGAATTACAATTTTTTATTCGTTTAATTATATAGATTTTTTGTATCAAAATATATTTCAAGTATAAAAAAGTCGTATATTTATATCAGGAAAAGGTTTTTTTTTTTTTTTAATATAAATATATATTCATTTATGTGAATTTGACTCATTTTTTTTTCCGGCTCACTCTTGAACACGCTTACATAAAATCATATTGAAAAAAAGCACTAAAAAGCCCAATCGTTACCGTTAAAAGTCACTGAATAGTCAAATTTTAAAAATAATTGTTAAAGGGCCCAAGGATGCTTTGTAAACCCTCTTATATTAGTTGAACTGTATCATACAATACAACACATGATTGTACCCCTGATCCTTTGTTTCATTCGGTTTGTGTTTATGTACTCTTGGTAGATGTTTATTGTTTGCTTTATGGATCCCTCTCACAATTAATTGTCTTGTTTACTTGTGGAGGGATGCCAAGTTTTGTATTTTTGTTTTGTTGGTTTATATAATTTGTTGCCTTTAAAAAAAAAGAACCCTGGTAATTGCAAATATGAGGGCGTGTTTCAAGTGACAATGAGGATAGGGTTGATTGGGTTTGTTTGGGTAATTTTTTATTTTATTTTTGTTTGGTTCCTGTAAATATTTGTTAACCTTTAATTTGCTTATGTTCTTTGTACATTTGTTGACCTTTAATATAAAAAAAATCAAAGTTGGTTGCATGATGAAGAACTTCCCCGTTCGAGCTTGCATGACGAAGTGGGAGAGAAATTGTAGTGTAGAATTTATACGGGTCAGTGGTGAGTAGATGAGACGTATTATTGGCGTCTTCATTGTCGAGGTAACGATGGTGTAAAGTGCATACAATAGTGATAAATCATCCGTGGTAACTGGAAACCGAAAGAGATAGTAATGAATAAAATGGGAAATTTTAGATGAAAAATGAGAAGGGTATAAATGTAAAACCATAGTAAATTAATTACTATGGATGAATAAAAATCATCCGTGAGAATATCACTTTCCTTTATTTAATGTCATTGCATAGATAGATGTGGATGCGTGTGGTGTTCATGTGTTATGTTTAATGGATGGAGCCATGGAGGTCTATTGTAAAGACTATTATTGAGTTTGGACCATTAAGATTAGAAAAATATCTCTAGCGTAGGCAACTTCGCATTCATTGAATGCTTCAAAGTTTTAAAATCATAAATAACAAATACATCGTTTGCCAGGAAAGTATGTTATGCAACTACATGAACTTGTACATTATGTGACTTTCAGAATTTGAACAGGAATTATTTGAACCGAACTTAATATGTTTTCATTTTTGTGACTTGGAAAAAAAAATACTTACTCAGATATCAAGATAATAAAGATAATAACACGAAATAGAGCTCTTTACAATATCCAAAGCAACAATAAGCAACAAAAACCTAAAAAGCTAAAAACTAAATAAGCAACATCTGCTTATTCTAATTATATACTACATAGATTCAGTAACCTGTATTTCTTTCAAGTTTTGTGCAGTTAACTCATTTTCAATAACTTTTAGATCGACGACGACGACTGTGGATTGACCGCGGACAGCGGATCGACGGCGAATCGAGAGTGGAAAGATATATCCGCAATGGATCAACCTCAGATTGGCGGTGATATGGAAGATCGAATACTATGGTGGTTTGTGTGTGTTTCTGTGAGAAAGAAAGTGTGAATGAGAAATGAACTAGGTCGACCCCTGTGATTGAGATATTGGGATAGTATAATTACCAAAATGCCCCTCTATTAATAATTAAAATAAAATACCAATTAATCTGAACCGTATGATCAAAGTTAAATGGGTGGTTGTAATTGAGCGATTTGTTCTTTGGTTGGATGGTGTTCTACACCGAACTTTTGTCTTTTTCACATATGGTAATATCCCCAAAGGTTGCAATTCGTCTTTCATAGCTTTAATTCCAAAAATTCCGGATGCGAACGTGGTAAAAGATTTTAGACCTATTAGTCTTATTGAAAGTTTATATAAAATCATTGCAAAAATATTAGCGAATCGTCTTGTTGGTGTTTTGGGAGATATTGTTAATGAGGTTCAATCAGCCTTCATCGCGGAAAGACAAATTTTAGATGACCCGTTTATTCTTAATGAAATTTTACAATGGAGCAAGACAAAAAATAAACAATCTTTAATTTTTAAGGTTGATTTTGAGAAAGCATATGATTCGGTTCGATGGGATTTTTTAGATGACATTCTAAAAAAGTTTGGATTTGGCGAAAAATGGTGTAAGTGGATTCAAAGCTGCCTTAGATCTTCGAGAGGTTCGATCCTAATTAATGGTAGTCCAACGGAGGAGTTTCAATTCTACAAAGGCCTCAAACAAGGAGATCCGTTATCTCCATTCTTGTTCATCCTAATCATGGAAAGTTTACATTTATCTTTTCAACGGGTGGTGGACAATGGAATGTTTAATGGTATTAAGCTAAGCTCTTCGTTGAGTATTTCTCACTTGTTTTACGCGGATGATGCGGTTTTCATGGGACAATGGTGTGATGGTAATATTTCTACTTTAATTCATGTTCTTGAATGTTTTTATCGGGCTTCTGGTCTAAGGATTAATATGAGCAAGAGTAAAATTTTGGGTGTTAATGTGGATAGCGACAAGGTTAAAGGTGCTGCGTCGAAGCTTGGATGTCTTATTCTCAAAACTCCATTTACGTATCTTGGATCGAAAGTGGGAGGGTCTATGTCTCGGGTTCATGCTTGGAATGAGGTGATAGATCGGGTGAAGAATCGGCTTTCTAAATGGAAGATGAAAACGTTGTCGATTGGAGGTAGGTTAACGTTACTTAAGTCGGTTTTAGGATCGATACCAATTTTCCACATGTCGATATATAGAGCCCCTTTGAGTGTGTTGCGTACTTTAGAATCTATTCGTAGTAAATTTTTTAAGGGACATGATATTAACAGTAACAAAGCTTCATGGGTTAATTGGAAAAAAGTGTTGGCGTCTAAAGAAAAAGGGGGCCTGGGAGTTTCAAGTTTATTTGCTTTAAATAGAGGTCTAATGTTTAAATGGATATGGAGGTTCTATACGCAAAATACTTTGTTATGGGTGCGGGTCGTTAAGGCGATTCACGGGGACGATGGTAATGTTGGAGGACACGTTAAATCTGGTGCTAAATCCTGCTGGTTGGATATTGTAAGGGAAACTCACGCGTTGAAAACTAAAGGTATCAACTTACTTGATTGTATGCATGTTAAATTGGGGAATGGTGATAAAACTGTTTTTTGGGAGGATATTTGGATTGATGGTAAAACTCTTAAGAATCGGTTCCCGCGCATTTATAGTCTTGAATCTTGCAAATTGATCACGGTGGGTGCGAAACTTGCGCAGCCTAGTTTGGAATATTCTTTTCGAAGAAATCCGAGGGGTGGAGTTGAGCAGGATCAATTCAACGAGTTGTCAGCTTTGGTGCATGATGTTTCTTTAATTCCTATGTCTGACAGATGGAAATGGGACTTGGAGAGCTCGGGAGATTTTTCTGTTGCGTCGGTTAGAAAGATTATTGATGATAAATCGCTTTCGGATGTTGACTCGAAAACTCGGTGGATAAAATATGTGCCGATAAAGGTGAATGTTCATGCTTGGAAGGTTAAGACAGATTCTCTTCCAACGAGGTTTAATGTTTCACGCAGAGGTATTGATATTGATTCCATTATGTGTGCTATTTGTGATAATGGGGTGGAGACGTCTAGACACTTGTTCTTCTATTGTTGCATGGTTAGACAAATTGTTCGCAAGATCACTCGTTGGTGGGATGTTCCTTATGTTGAGGTCGAATCATACGAAGATTGGTATAATTGGCTTGTGAACCTGCGGATTTCTTCAATGCATAAACAGATGTTCGAAGGTGTTTTCTATGTCATGTGGTGGCACTTATGGTCGTTTCGTAATAAGCTCATTTTTGATTCTAAACCTCCTTCGCAGGCGTTGTTTTTTGATGATGTAGTTTCTATGTCTTTTCATTGGTGTAGGTATAGATGTAATGCGTCGTTTAGTTGGTACGATTGGGTTAAAAACCCGAATCTTGTCATTGTGTAATTGCTAGCTTCTTGCTAGTTTTGTTTCAATAAAATTGTTGTTCAAAAAAAAAAGATAAAAAGATATTTCAATTTAAAAATAAAAGTGGTTTTTTAATTAAGAAGTGACACATGTTACTTTAATAGTGTTTTCCTAAAATGAGATAGATGGTTAAGAAAAAGTTGTTACAAAAAGTTAAGGTTGTTACATAAATGAGATGGATGTGTTTTTTTTATTAAAAATGAATATTTTCATAAAAAGAAAGGCCAAAAGTATGAATTTTCAGACTTTCTAAATATAGAATGTCCTAAATGCTTTATAATGTTGTATAGATATTGTTCACCCCACAAAATAGAATAATAATCCCGGCAACTCTCATGGTCTAGTGAAGCACTAAATGAAGTGAGCATGAACCTAATCAAGTATTATATAACATTTTTAAGAAGTGGATATAAGCTGAGCCAAAAGGCCTTTGGTTATATATAATAAGTAAGCAAAATTTAATCTCCTAGACAATGTGGAACGAGAACTGCAAACAAGTTTCTTAAGTCGTAACCCCGCATAAAATATTTTTCAAAAGACAAATGTCATAACACCTTTTGTTGACTTAATAAAATATTACTCGTATTTTATCTCCTTTGTACACATCGATTTTCTTTAATGTTTTGTCATGTTGAACCAATGAAATAAAAGTAAATAAACTAGTGGGGTCATAATAAATAAAAGATGTGATATATTAATTTACCTACTCTCACAACATATGAACTTGAGAAGAACATGAGAAAGTTAAAAATGAGAGGATCCTAATCCTTTTGCCAAACATACTCATAATTAGCATGTGAAGAGTTGCGCGCAATTTGAGGTAACAAAAACTCTAATGGCTCAACAAAACTTCTATCCGGGCTAATCTTTGATTATGCGTTAGAGCTTATTTTTATAATCCAACATTAAATCAAAATAACAAGATAATCAAAATACTTAGATTGTATTCTAAATTATATCTGGATCATTCAAAATAAAATTTAAACCAATAATTTTGAGAGTTGAGTTATTTTAGAAACTACTTTTCTCTCGCATACTGAGGGACAATCCTCAGCCATTGATTACATGGGACCAGATCAAAGGATTAAAAACACGGAAGGACCATTCTTTCATAAATTTGAAACATGAAAGAGGGACTAAAATTGTAAATTTTAAAAATTAACCACCAACCTCCCGAAAACTTCTCGTAACTCAATTTTTTTCCTCTCTCGTCAATCAAAAAACCCAAATTATCTGTCTGAAGCCCTAGAAATTAAGATATCAAAAATCCGCCATAAAAAAAGCTTAATAATCATAAATTAACATAGAAATGGATCAATCAAAGCACACACCGTCTGATCTTGCAGAAACAACAACACCGCAAAAACAATAGGAAGATGGTACGGTTTT
>BQNB010210113.1:0-10293 GCA_026074375.1 Tanacetum coccineum
ATTTAGCAAAAAGAGATCTATTTATTAATTCACACTTAATATTTAACCATAACATTGATGCAATTGTAACCCTCGACTTTGAGAAGGCTGCAACATCGGTTGTGAGCCGGCAAGATGCAGCAAACTTTTATCAGTCTCAGATTTTTATTCTTACTATGGGCTTTCTTTAGAAGGCTGTAACATCGGTTGTGAGCCGGCAAGATACAACAAACTTTTATCAGTCCACAGTTTATATTTATTACCTTTTTTTTATTTTTTTTGATATAGAGAAGACTTCTTTTTGAAAAATTTAAGTATAAATTTAAACTAAGGTTAAAATTTTTGCTATATACTACATAAAAATTATTGATTTAAGTTTAATCTCCAAAAATAGCACGTATATTAATCAGGTTAGAAGCTTATGGGAGAAAAGGCGACAAATTACACACATGAGCTTTTAAGATTTCCAAATAATCTTTGTTTAGCATCTAACTCGTAAATAACATTATCATTTTTTGTTCTTCGCGAAGATTCGCGAACGCTTAGTCTAAACGTTAAGGAACAAGCTAGAGCTCAACACGCTCGACCGAGTTAAAATTTATTCGTATTCTACCTAGCAGGAAAGTCAAAATTATGACAAAACACTTATTTTATTTTTGAAAATTTTTAAATTTTTTCATATTTTTGAAATTTTTCAAAAATTTTGGTGGTAAAAACGGGCTTACGCGAAAACAACGACTACAGGCATAATCAAATTGAAGATCCCCCCCATACTAGACTAAACATTGTCCTCAATGTTTTAAGAAGGGTCTCTACGTAAATCCTAAGCCGTTTATTAGGTATGCTTAAAGATAAACGTTAGTCGATAAGATTTGGATATCGGATTCCCAAAATAAAGCTGAGGATGTGAAGCTCTTGTGATCGTAGGACAAAAACCGCTTGCACGAGAGGCTTCAAAAATCTGGGACATCCTGGACAATACAGCACAAAACACCAAACACGGAAAAGGAAAAGGGCGAACCTCCTCACACAACAAAAAACACTTATTCATTACTACATAACTACCACTACTACTACGATGATAATACTAGGATAAGCATGGGTTTCCACCCACGAAGTGCTTATTTTAGGTCACTTAGCTTGATGCAATTCCCCCACACTTGAGTTTGTCAAAGGGGATAGAAGTGGAGACACGAAACATCCAAGACTCGGATGTCCTCTTGGTAAGAGCAAGGAAAAATCTCCATCGGGCTTTCAAGAATTTTGGTGACTTTGAAAGATTTAGTGCTCTGATGAGATAATTCCGGGAGAAGAGAGGTATGAACTCTTTTAGAAGTTAGAATCCTAGGGTTGTAGACTTTTTCCTCATTTTCGGATGAAAACGAGAGTAAAGCTCCTAGCCCGGGAACTTCTTTGTGGAAAGGAAGTTCATAAAGAGGAGGATTAAAATCCTCAAGAATTAAAGAAGCATTAGTGGTCTTCTTTACATTCTTATCCGGTGTTGCACAGTTGGTGACTTCAAAGAGGTTCTCATGAATGAGTATACCCGGATTAAATACCTTGTCCTCGTTGTTGGTCGAAGACAAAGCATCAACCTCAGAAAAATCCTCATAGAAAACCGAGTCACACTCGGGAAGGAAATCACTTGATCTAGGGGGATCAAGTTCATCAATCAAGATTTTAGAATCTTTGATTTTCTCTTCCTTGAAGTCAAATGGATCATCATAATCATCCCATAATGGTGGGGATGAGTAATCAAGAGCATGTTCATCGGTGAACATCTCAGAAATGGTATCATCAAGATTGTCATCAAGAGAATTTTCATCAACCGAATCTTCAAGAATAGAATCCATATCCTTGATAGGGTCATGGTTAAGCAAATACTCTAATTCTAGAAGATTTGATTCGGCATCAAAGGGAAGATCATCATTTCCTGATGGAAATGTGATATGAGCGAGTTCATCAGCGAACTCCTCAAGAAAATAGTCGTTAGTCTCAGAAATGTAGAGACTAGGTGAAGAAGAGGTGGTACTGCCACTTAAAGAATTATGAAAAGGAGGGAGAAGAGATGAAGGATTACTATTTCCTGGGGGAAATGAATCACTTGCGAGATAAGCTTCGAATTCTTCCCAAATTAACTCACTTTCTTCGAGGGAGATAAGTATGGGGGAAGAAGAAGAAGAAGACTTGGTCTCGGGTTCCGAAATTGGAGTGGGATTGCCACTCAATTGATTATCATGATACGGAGGGAGATCTTTGGTTTTATCAAGATTTAGCAAGTTCTCAATAATGTCTTTTGAATAGAAAGGGGTCGTCCCAGAAGTAGTGTTTGACATCTTTGAAAAAACTTGTTTTTCTTAATGGGACGACATTCCCTTGACAATGAAATTCCCCGCATGGTAATTTGCGAAATCTGCAAACCATGGGGTATTATCATCACGAAGAGCAACCGATCCAAGAGTTTCGAGTGGGAATGTTTCCGTGATTTCCTTGTTCTCGAACTCATTTTGGTGAGGGTTCTTAAGTTTGGAGAGATGGTCGGCGGCGAGATTTTTTGCCCCTTTTTTGTCTCGGATCTCAACATCGAATTCTTGGAGCAAAAGGATCCACCGCATCAGTCTTGCCTTAGCATCCTTTTTAGCAAAGAGATACTTTATAGCAGAATGGTCGGTATACACTATGCTTTTGGACAAAATGAGATATGACCGGAATTTCTCAAAAGCGTACACTACGGCGAGTAATTCTTTTTCTGTCATAGTGTAGTGTGCTTGAGCTTCAGTCATTGTCTTGCTGGCATAGTAAATTGGTTGGAAGTGCTTGTTCTTTCGTTGCCCTAGGACTGCCCCAATTGCAAAGTCACTTGCATCACATATTAGTTCGAAGGGCAAGTCCCAGTCGGGAGCAATCAAAATTGGAGCCTCGGTCAATTTTCTTTTAAGTGTATTAAAGGATTCGATACACTCTTTTGAGAAGAAAAATGGAGTCTCTTTTTCAAGCAAGTGGGTCATTGGACGGGCAATTTTTGAAAAGTCTTGTATGAAACGTCGGTAAAAATCGGCATGCCCAAGAAAGCTACAGACACCTTTGACAGTAGTCGGGTGATGGAGCTTGGCTATAACTTCAACTTTAGCACGATTGACCTCAATTCCTGACTTAGAAATTTTGTGTCCAAGAACAATGCCTTCTTTAACCATAAAATGGCTTTTCTCCCAGTTTAGGGCTAAATTGGTGTCTTCACACCATTTTAACATCTTTTCCAAATGGGATAGGCATGTAGAGAAAGAATCCCCGAAGACCGATAAGTCATCCATGAACACTTTCATTGTCTTTTTGATCATGTCATGGAAGATTGCCATCATACATCGTTGAAACATGCCGGGTGCATTGCATAGCCCAAAAGGCATGCGTCGATAGGCAAATGTTCCGTATGGGCAAGTAAGTGTTGTCTTCTCAAGAAGCCATCGAGGAAACAATAGTATTGGTTTCCCGCGAGTCTTTCAAGCATTTTATCCATGAAGGGCAATGGGAAATGGTCTTTTCGGGTGGCCTTATTCAACTTTCTATAGTCAATGCACACTCTCCACCCCGTGACCAATCGAGTTGGTATCAAATCATTATCATCATTCCTGACGACGGTTATGCCACCCTTCTTTGGTATACAGTGTATCAGGCTTACCCATAGACTGTTAGAGATAGGATAAATTAATCCAGCATCAAGAAGTTTTTCAACCTCTTTTTTGATGACGTCATGGATCTTTGGGTTTACCCGTCTTTGACTCTGAACTGTTGGTTCGTAGTCTTCTTCCATAAGTATTTTGTGAGTACAAAACTCTGGATCAACACCCTTGATATCGAAGAGTTTCCAAGCGACGGCTCGCTTGTGGGCCTTTAGAACCTTGATAAGAGCTGCCTTTTCCTCATCCTTTAAATCTTTCGCAATTATGATGGGCAACTTGTCGTCGCCTTTAACCTAGGATAATGAATTTGGGTTTGCCGATGGATAGTCACCTCAACGCGACACGTTGAGAAAAGATTTAGATTTCAAGTTGAAGTAGTTTTGTGGTTTGGTTAAAAAATAAAAATAAATCGAAAGTAAACGTGAAGTGTGTAATATATGTCGTATATATCATTTATGAAAAATAACAATTATATAACTCATACCGTGAATTATATGACAAAGACAAACAATCCAAGGATTAATATGAAGTGTATAATACTTTGCAAGTATTATATAAGAAGTGCGAGTAAATAATTAAACCAAATAGTTTAACATGCTTTCGGAAATCACCACTTAATTAAATAAAAGTTCTTGTATAACAGTAAACACATGTTTTAAAGTCTTTACTTTGTCCATTAATCGGGAATTATAAAATAATATTTTATAATTTAGTAATTCCGTTTCCTCACGGTCTAGTAAATAGTTCTCATTTACAAAAGTGTAGTTCTCGTTCGTTTATCTGGTTATTGTATAATTACAAATTAACGATCTTAAGACTATATAACTTCGTCTTTTATCGGTTTTTCTAAAATAATAAAAATTATAATGAAATTTATTAACGCGCTTGCTCCCAGGTAACTTATATGCTCTCTTTTGCATCCCTACTACTATTACATGGATAATGAGTATTTAATACTAGACTATGATTTCGTTCTCTTACGTCTATCATATGACGTCTTACTATTTACCTTATATCGGTCTGTTATATAAATATTGATCACTCTGATTTTCGTGTACTTCCTGATTTTTTTTCATTTACTCCCTTGAGCGTCAATACTGGTATTATATAAGGATATCTATACTTATGGGCTAATTTCTTCTTGATCTCTTACGATTAACTTCAACCATTTACGCGACTTTACTTTATTCCCTTTTGATGATATCGAAATTTGGCATAGTTTGTAAATTCCACTAGTTACTTTACCATTCGACTCCGAGTTGGAACACTCTTCTTATGATTTTGAATCGCATATGTTGTTTCGTAATCCATCGTTTTGAAGTCTTCCAGTTGATGGGAGTACGACAATTAACTTGTCACCTCATACGTGTCACCTTGGAGCACCTACCTTTAGAACACGACTCTTTACGTTTATTTTGTTGATTGAATAATTCTTTACGTTCTTTTTCTTTGACTACTTCTACGTTTGCTCGGATATTCTTTATACTTATTATGACCTATCGCTTTACAAACAATCTTGATGTCAACCTATAAACCATTTTGTTGTCACCCTATGAGCTACTTTACGTTTAGTTTATTGACTATTTTATTTCGATATAAAACTATTTGATACATTTCCTACATCACACTATTTTGACGAAAATGAGCATTGCATCGTTGGCCCTCAAATATACATAGCCTAATCACCTATGTATATTTGGTGCATAGACTGATTACCTATGCATTAAGGAAAGACCATGTCATGCTGAGGGTAGTCACCTTAAAACCTACACTTCTTCATCAACACAAATTTCGAAAGAAATATCCGCATCTCTTCTCTGAAACTGTACCTTCTTCAGGTGTTGCAACCTGAGCCTTGAGGACAAGGCTCTTCTAACCGGAGAAGACTGTAACATTTCGTATTTTCTGGTCATTTTATGACGTCATTTATTTCGTCATTATTCCACTATATATTTTCTTTTAATTTTATTGTATGCTAAATGACGTTGACTGAAAATGATCAAGAATGTATACGGGCACTTTAACAATTAAATGTTTTATCATCAAGCAAGTGTTATATGATTATTATGAGGATAATTAATGACTTTGTTCATCTTATTTTTATTGGCTACGTAAAAAGCTTACGTTTCACGATAAAATGCGTTTAGGCATTACCGAATGTTCAAATAACCTAACTAAGCACTAAAAATATACCCAAGTTTATTACCCATTACCCCAAAATAATAAATATAACATCACATATAAGTTTATATGCCAAAATTTTGAGGTTATGACCAAAACTTATCAACTTGCTAAATATCTAGATATTATAAATATCTAGATATTATAAATATCTAGATATTATAAGAAACCACTTAACCTTGAGCAAGGGTTAGAAAGTAACCATGGTTAGGTTAGTTAGATATTTTGACTATATATTGCCATGCATTATAATTCTTCCTTCTTAAAACACTTAACACTTTACTCTTTCTCTCCTTTCTCTTTATAAGCCAACGGCAAATAATATATAAGCTATCCATTCAAAATTTTCTACAGATCTTAAAACTTTACACATCAATCCTAAGGCATACTAAAGTGTTTTCAAGCATTGGTTCATCATTTGCAAGATTTAAGGAAGAATAGGGAAGAATTTAGGGTTTCAAACCTAATCTAGGGTTATAAGCTTGTAGCTTTGGTTTTGAGTCTATAAAGGGTTTAGTCATTTATTTTCATCTCTTTACATCATCCCTAAGGTCTTCCGAATTATTTTATACTTTTATTATCATTATTTTTATGTATTATATGTTAATTTATGGCTATAATCACCATTAAGGACTTTTTAATATGTAAAATGAGTTTATCATTTATGTTATGATTTTATGCACTCTATTCTTACGGTATTATGGTCATATATATCATGGAAAAATAAATGTAAAGTAAGTTAAATATGGATTTAGTATAATCATGTTTAGGTTAAATTAGGGTTTATAAGGTTCCTTTAATCTTCACATGGGAAAATATTAGAAAGTAAATGATTAAACTTGTTATTCATGGACAATGGAAATATATGGACTAATTGGACATTAATATAAGTATCAACATATGTTAATATAGTTATTTGGGTTTTTAAGTAAACTATAAATTTATTAAGCATAAAACAAGTTTTAAACATTTTGGTAAATATATCTTATGGGCCTTCACTCTATTTTTAATTCAAAATTTACATTATATGTTTTATGATTTTATAATTATACATGTCACAAGGATAGAGGGGTCATTATAAGAAACTCGAAAAACCGATTAATAATGAAGAAGATAGTCATTTTCTCAGTTTACGATAAGTAATACTTTTATTAAACCAAATTTTATAAAAAGTACTATTCATTTCAGAAACTTATATTTATTAAACATCAATAATATTAGATAAAACTTTTAATGACGAGAATCATGTTCGAAGAATCACTTAAATCGGAGCTATAACGAATAAGATACGGCTAAACGGGTTTAGTTTAATTTAAAACTATAAAACGAGTAAAATAGCTGTGTGTACAAGTAAAAAACCACTATTCAGCGCAGAATATCAAAACTTGGAAAATGTTATATTTTGATCACTCGTCTTACTACGAAGACGTGGGCGTAAGAAACGCGAGCAACGGACTTAAAACGACCAAATTAGGTCATTTTTACGAAAAGTATATTTATAAACGTTTCCACTTTTTAAATATTATTTTATTAAAACGACTAGTCGGTGATTATGCTATATAGAATATTACGTGGTTATCAAAGTGCTATAATACTAGGGAGTTTCATAATGAGGCCTCTTCGGATGGCGTATCGACGAGTTGTTGGATTTACGATTTAAAGTGTCCTAACTCCTCGTACGTCATGTCATGACCTCTTAAATTATGATAGCCCGAACGATAGTACGATGTAACAACTATAGGATTATTTAACGTTATTAATTAAAGTACTCGGTACTTATACGACCTTAATTTAAATAGGTTGCATCAAACGTTTTGCGTGACGTTTTATCTGTGATATTTGGACTATCAGTACTCAAGGTGAGTTCATAGTCTCGCATTTCAATCTTTTCAATGTTTTATAAACCCGCGAGGGGAATACATGCTCGTTTACAAACTTGTTTTATTTTACTACAGTACAATTACCTTCAATACTTTGTGAGTTCATAGCCCCCTTTTTACCACTTAATTGTTTTACAAACTCTACGGGGTGAATTACATTGCTTGTTTTACTATTGGACACAAGTGTTTTTCTAAGTGTTTTCAAAGTGTTTTAAACTGTATGCTATCCAGATTACTGCCTGAATATTATTGCCTAAGTTACCACTATTGCCAATTAAGTCCACTACATATCTTGAACCGTCAATTGCTATTGTTGTGAGCGCGAGTGTTGTGGTTGATCTATCGGGGATGACAATCCCCACCTGGAAATTTCCTGTCACAAGTTGGACCATGGTGATTAACATTGAGAATACTTTTAGGGTGTGGCAAGCATCCTATACATTTGGGGCACAATAGTTAGGTTCGGGTCATGAGCTGTAGTGCAATAAATTCAAAGTGTTGGACATGATGAATGTGTTTCTCTTGTCTACCTTACCTATTTTGGACTATGGAATACGTACATAGTCTGCTTATTACTTGTTTTGGACTTCGGAATATGTACTTAGTCCACCATTACTTCGATCTTGTGGTCCACTACTAAACATTACTTGATTTACTGAATCACTACTTGGATTTCGGAAATAACACTTTGAAATACTGTAACGCTACTTTTCTTACAAAGACATTTCTTAAATTATTTCAACATTGCTTTTACTTAAACCTATGAATTCACCAACTTTATGTTGACCGTTTTTGCATGTTTTTTCAGGTTATTATTTGGCTAGTGGAGCATTGGAGCATTCGTGTTCGCGGGATATAATTTTTGAACGCTTAATAATTTGAGTACCATTAAATAATTTGTAAACTCTGATTTTAATATAACGAATGTGAAATTTATTTAAACGTCTCTTTTGAGGTCGTTTTTCGTGACTTGTGTTTTGTGCCCTGAAGTAGCACCCCAACATTGCAACCATTCCGCTGCGTTGTCCTGATTTTTTTTGGGGGTGTTACAGATTGGTATCAGAGCTGAAGTCATAGAGAACTAGGTCGTTTCAAAACTAGACTATGACCATGTTTTTCAAAATATAGAGTCTTTCCTTGTTTCTCCGATATCCGCACGCGCTTGCTCCCAGGTAACTTATATGCTCTCTTTTGCATCCCTACTACTATTACCTGGATAAGGAGTATTTAATACTAGACTATGATTTCGTTCTCTTACGTGTATCATATGATGTCTTACTATTTACCTAATATCGGTCTGTTATATAAATATTGATCCTCTGTTTATCACGTACTTCTGATTCTCATTTACTTCCCCCCTTCGAGCGTCAATACTGGTATTTATATAAGAAATTACCTATACCTATGGGTTATTTTCTTAATTGATTCTATTACGATTTACTTCAAACTTTTTCCGACTTTAACTTGTCACCTCAACGTGTCCCTTGGAGCACCTACCTTAAAAAACACGAACTCTTTAGTTCACATATTGCTGTTGAATAGTTCTTTAGTTTATTTTCTTTGACTCTTCTTGCGTTTGTCGGATAATTCTTTATACTGTTATAGACTTAATTGCTTTACAAACAATTCTCGATGTCAATCCTTTAACCATTTGTTGTACCCTAAAGTACTTCACGTTTACTTTTATTGACTATTTATTTCGTTATAAACTATTTGATACATTTCCTACATTTGTTTTTCAAGTCATACTCAAACACCTCCTCTTGTTTACTATAAACGACATTCAGACCCCTCTCTTTTTCCTTGTTTAACTGGTCACAACCAACACCACACGGGTTTGGTTTTTGTACTAACAAGTCCTTCACTTGTTAATATATTTTAATTAGTTCTAACGTCTAACATTTATAATTAACGACCATTAAATTATTTCATGAAACATATTAATATAATTAATATACAATAAATATATTAATTACATTAATAAACGTATCATATGTGTAACATTCCGTATTTTCAGGTCATTTACAATACTATTTAATTTCACTATTTATTTTTTTTTCTCGTACGCGTTCGCTTTTAATTTTAATCGTTAAGCTAAATCGCGTAGACTGAAAATGATCATACAATGTAAACGGGCATTAAACAATTAAATGTTTACATCAAGCAAGTGTTATATGATTATTATGAGGATAATTAATAACTTTGTTCATCATACTTTTATTGGTTACGTAAAATGCTTACGTTTCACGATAAAATGCGTTTAGGCATTCCCGGAAGTTCCAAAACCTAACTACGCCTAAACAAATACCCACGATTATACCCAATACTCAAATTAATAAATATAACAACATACATATGAGTATGTGGCCGAATTTTTGATGATAGGACCAAGAATTATCACTTGCCCTAAATATCTAGATATTATAAATATCTAGATATTATAAGAAACCACTTAACCTTGTGCTAGGGTTAGAAAGTAACCATGGTTAAGTTAATAAGATATTTTCACTATATATAGGATGCTTACACTCTTCCTTTCTTAAACACTTAACAAAAATCCATTTTCTTTCTCTCCT
>BQNB010210114.1:0-10293 GCA_026074375.1 Tanacetum coccineum
CGACAGAAGAACTTTCAACAACAGCTCCCGCAGCAACAACAACTACCGCAACACCAACAATCGCTACAACAATCGCCAACTACAAAACCGAAGGCAAGAAGCTGGTAGAGCCTATGCTGTTACTCCATCAGAAAACAGTAGGTATGTCGGAGATCTCCCTTTGTGCAAGAGATGCAGTTTCCATCATACTGGACCTTGTACTGGCAAATGTAATATTTGCAACAAGGTAGGTCATTTAAGCAAGACTGCCGAAACAAGAAGCCAGCCACTGGAAGTAATCAACTACCAGTGACAATTGTATGTCATGCCTGTAGAAATAGGAAGTAATCAACTACCAGTGACAATTGTATGTCATGCCTGTAGAAATAGGAAGTAATCAACTACCAGTGACTAATAATATTTGAATTACTTAAATAGATGCTAGTTCAACTGTTTTGAAATAGGAAGAAAGACTACAAATAGGATGTGACTCAGCACATGGTTAGTAAGCAAATGATTTTAAATGCAATTGCGGATATTTTGGTGGCTTTTGTGATCATGAATATCCGTTTAACCATATATAGGCGCGGTGTTGTATTTTCAGGGCTAGAGTACCTGCATCATGGTTGCAAGTCACGGATAGTCCATAGAGATATCAAGTTTACCAACATCTTACTCAATGGGTCATTTCAGGAAAAAATAGCTGACTTTGGGTCTTCCAAAGTTTTTTTGACAGAAGGTGGTACCCACATTTCAACAGTTGTTGCTAGCACCCCTGGTTACCTTGACCCTGAGCGAGTTTCCCTACTCTTACAAGTAAAACTTATATTTACATGCAGTAGATCATTTAGTTTCAGGAAAAGGTATGCCATTTAATAACAATCCCTACTTGATTGTAGATTCTTAATTAATTTTACATTTTCCTCTCATTTATTTTATCGATTGATATATTCTAGCAAAAATGCAATAAGAGTTCTGGCTTGCAGGTATTACACGACAAACGGATTGACTAAGAAAAGCGATGTTTATAGCTTTAGGGTTGTGATTCTAGTGCTGATAACAAGCCAACCAGCAATAACGAGATATGAAAATGAAAACATACACATAATTCGATGGGTTAATCTAATGCTAGCAGACGGGAACGTGAAAATCATTGTTGATCCAAGGCAAACAGGTGATTTTGACATTAATTCAGCATGGAAGCTAGTAGAACTGGCAATGGCCTGTGTTGACCAAATCCCGAGCAAAAGACCAACCATGAATGAAGTGGCAATGGAGTTAAATGATTGTTTGTGTGGAAACTAAAGATACAATGTAAAGCTATATTGAATTGATTGAATTGAATATTAAACTAAGACAATACAACAGGTATTTATAAGACAAACAAAGAGTAAACCCTAAACAATAAATGGGCCTAAACAAGTGGGCCGGGCCTATATGCCTTATAAGCTAACATCCCCCCTCAAACTCACAATGTCGCAGTGGTGAACATTGGGAGTTTGCCAAACATAAAATAAACAAACACAGGGCGGAGCGTCCCAGAATGCAGACTCGGTGCTAGACGAAGTCTCAATCCGATGCAATCCACACTGTAACAAGGGCGACATTAGTCAAGTCTTAAACAGACGGACAAAAGTCACTGCAGTACAAAAAATCATAGCAACAAAAATACAGAGATGGACGAGAGTAGATGCAGACAGATGCAGAACAAACGAAACTGGGCGGAACCAAAACATGTTGTTGATGCCGAGATGCTACACATAACTACTCAAGACCTTGTCGGATTAGTTAACACTATAACATCACCATCACAACACTAATCCAAAACCAAACAAGCCAGACAATATTCGATGCAAACAGAACAAATATCAAATACCAATATCGATGCTAATACCGATACCGATGCCGATGCCGATGCCGATGCCGATGCCGATGCCGATGCCGATGCCGATGCCGATGCCGATGCCGATGCCGATGCCGATGCCGATGCCGATGCCGATGCCGATGCCAATGCCAATGCCAATACCAATGCCAATATCAATGCCAATACTAATGCCAATACCAATCTAAATACCAAATACCAAATACCAAATACTAAATACCAATGCAATCCAAACTAATTAATGTGACAATCTATTTTCTTTTAACTAATTCAAACAAAAGCTCAAACCAACAAAACTGATCCACCAAATCGAACATATCCAAAACGACCAATTATGTCACAAAATACCTTATTATTCTAAAAGGAATATACGAATTGAACAGCTCAATACTATTGGCCTAAAACAAAAAACAAGTTCAATGTTTCAGGCCCAAATTAAGCTAGAAGGCCAAAACCAAAGTTGATACAATACCGAACAGTGGCGAACACCAATCAAACGAACTAAAAACGATTTCATACCAATCACAGAAACAAATTTCAAAACATCCCCGACAAACGAACTTTTTTTCTTTTCTTCTTCTTAAAACAAACAGTGGCAATAGGTTTCGAGTCAAGCGGATTAATCAATTCAAACATATCTATAATAGCAAACAACGAACATTAAACGGGATCCCTCCGGATCACCAACAATTAGTTCATGACTGGAGGATGAAAATATATAGCGACTTGAACCTAGGCTCTGATACCATGTAGAAACTAAATATACAATGTAAAACTATATTGAATTGATTTAATTGAATATTAAACTAAGACAATACAATGGGTATTTATAAGACAAACAAAGAGTAAAACCTAAACAATAAATAGGCCTAAACAAGTGGGCTGGGCCTATATGCCTTATTAGCTAACAATTTGGTGATGGAGAGAGCTCGTCAGGAGACGAAACCCAAGAAGTTAAATGGACTCATGTCTCTTCATCTAGACAGCGCTTATGGTCCCAATCCAAGATATGGCATTTCACTGATTTTTATGGCAATTAATAGTTATATCTTGTAATATCTTAATTTGTATGTTGGGTGATTTTTGTTAATGATAGAAAAATCGGTTCTTTCTATTTTTTTTTCTCAATGTTTATGTGATACGTTGTAAACCTGTAACCAAATTTATACAATTTCACTTATATATTTGTGTTATACGTCGTCTATGTTTCTAGCATAAATACTATCTTAATTGATACATTCATTTGTTAGCCCAGGTCTTAGTATAGTAGGTCAAGCCCATATCTAGATTATTCTATATGCTTGTATTTATGTATACCGTACATTATTTTGAACAATCAATACATAAAATATTTCATCCTTCATGGTATCACAGCCTAACCCTAAAAACTAGAGTTGGCAAATAATACCTATGAGTCAACATTTGGGTCAATTAGACTCTTTTTTTAAGTATGATGGGCTCAATGGACTCCTTTTTTTATTGTCAGCGGGCTTGATAGACTATTATATATGATAGAACAAAATAAACATGGGTATAATGGTCGGGTATTTTTTTATAGATGGGTCTTGTTGGGTATAGCATTTTTCATCCGTTTTTATACGATTTCGACAGTTTTCGATCGTTTTTGATCGTTTCTGACCGATTTCGACCGATTTTGTTCGTTTTTAACCGATTTCGACCTATTTTGACCAATTTCGTCATTTTCGAGCGATTTCGCCATTTTCGACCGATTTCGAACGTTTTTGACCGATTTTGACTGTTTTCGACTGATTTTCACCTATTTTGACCGTTTTTGTCTGTTTTTGACCGATTTCAACCGATTTCGACCGTTTTTGACCGATTTCGACCAATTTCCATTGATTTTGACCGTTTTTGACGGATTTCGACCAATTTCAAACGTTTTTGACCGATTTCGACTGATTTTGACCATTTTTGACCGATTTCGACTGTTTTCGATCGATTTTGACTGTTTTCGGCCATTTCTGACCGATTTTGATCGTTTTTGATTGTTTTCGACTGATGTCCACCGATTTTGATCGATCTTGATCGATTTCGACTGATTTTGACCGATTTCGACTGATTTTGACTGTTTTTGTCCATTTTCTTATGTTTTCTTACCTTTTTGTACGTTTTCTTATGATTTTCTAAGTTTTTGCTCATTTTGTATGTTTTCTACGTTTTTGTATGCTAAAATACGTTTTTGAACGTTTTCAAATGTTTATCCTCTTTTATACGTTCTAGTAATTTTTATAAGAATGTATAAAAGCATATGAAGACGTATATAATCGTACAAAAGTACGAAAACGAACGCAACATAAGAAAACAAAAAAAACCAAAGGAAAACAGATAAGGACATATGTAAACAAACAAATCGTACAAAAATGGACGAAAGCGTACAAAAATGTTTCATAATGTTTATAAACAGACGAAAACAGTCAAAATCGGTTGAAATCGGTGGCAAACGGTCAAAATTGGTCAAAAACGGTTAAAATAGATCAAAAACGATCGAAAATGGACAAAAATGGTCAAAATTGGTCAAAATTGGTCAAAATTGATCAACATTGGTCAAAAACAGTCAAAATCGGTTGAAAACAGATGAAATCGATTGAAAACGGTCGAAATCGATCGAAATTGGCCAAAAATAGTCGAAAACAAACGAAATCGATCAAAAATGATCAAAACGGTTGAAATCGATCGAAAACGGTCGAAATCGGTCGAAAACAAGAAGCCAAATACGATCGAAAACGGTCGAAATAGATCGAAAAAGCACGAAAATGGTTTAAAACAGAAAACAAACGTTAAAAAAATGTATGAAAACGTACGAAAATGAGCGAAAACGTGCGAAAGGGAGCGAAAACATAGAAAATCGTGCAAAAACGTGAAAAGGTGTGCGAAAACGTACGGAAACGCTTAAAACGTACAAGAACGTAGAAAAAGTGTGACAACGTTCTTAAACGTAGAAAAAATTTGGACTCTTTGCCCGTTTGACCCGAGACCGTTTGACCCGTGCATGTTTGGCCCGCGCCCGTTTGGTCCGCGCCCGTTTTGCCTGTTACCCGTTTGGCCCGTCGCCCGAACCCGCCCATTTTGCCACCTCTACTAAAAACTGATCCCAAAAAAACCCTAAATTTTTAATCTTCATTAATTTTGGTGTTTGTTCAAAGGTAACAAACCTATTATTTTGTTCTGTGGTAATAAGACTTTTATCCCGTATTACTTGTTCAAAGGTAACAAATAACTTGTTTAGTTGTTGATCAGATTCCTTATGGTTCTTTTATTTGTTGTTTACTGTATCGCATACCTATCTTTCACTCCTATATCTCCCCTACTAAATTGCTTGCTGCTTAAAACCCTACCCCTGTTTCAAACTACCTAAACCTACTGTTGTGAAACAATGACTGGCCCCGAGGTTACTACCACTACCCTACTATCGGACAAGCTTGCACTCATCACACATCATCATATCCTCACAAGGGTTCTCGTCAAACTCGACCTTGAAAACTGGAACTATGGCTTATGGGAGTATTTTTTTATCAACTTTGCTCTAGCTATGAAGTCTCAAAATACATTCATGGCTCTACGATCGTATCCGCTTCAAGTAACCCTCCTCCGCTCACACTGGAAGAACTAAAAGTGGATAAGATCATCCTTTCATGGATTTTTAATACTCTTCAGACTCTCTACAAGCAAGGTTGGTAGTGGAACGACCTAAGTCCGCTAAGGAAGCATGAGACCTCATATCTGACATTGTCAAAGACAATAAAAGGTCACGTACGAATGCATTGAAGGCGGAGTTGCGGTCTATTAAACTAGGTGATTTAACCATGGAATCCTACTTTCGTAAAATTGAATCCATAGTCACCATACTCGCGAGCCTTGACTCCAAAGTCAATGATGAAGATGTTGTTAGAATATGGTAGTTGAATCCGCATGTTATACGATTAGAAATTCGTGAGCCTATTGGGGGCACACACGTTAATACACGGAGAATACATTTTATTACTTCACGATATAAATATTTAATTATTTGTTAATTACGTTAATTGTTTAACTAATTCAACGTATATATTAAATATAAAACCAAGGGACTAAACTGGACAAAACCCCAACCACGAGGGGCCCATTGTTTGGCCGAATCCCCTAAGGTTCAAGAATGGGGTGTTTGTTCGGTTATAGAGTTAGAGGGGGAAAAGGAAACAAGTTTCCTTGTTGTACAAGAATTAAGGTTGGGTTTGTACGTATATAAACACATACCTCATACCTCATTCTTCATTCAATCCCTAAATCACCAAGAAATTTTGGTGCTCCCTCCTCCTCTCTAAATCTCAACCGAAACCCTAAAACTCCTTTTATGGTTTTTCGGTTCTTGCTCATTCCCAACCGATCGCAACCTAAAACTCTTTTAGGGTTTTTGGTTTAATCATATTTCTAGCTTGACGATACTACACGTGGTGTTTTGGTTCTCTCCTAGCTCGGCGAAACAACAAACCCATAATAGGGTTTTGGTTCAAGGTTTTCGAATCTAGGGTTTCGGTTATTAGGGTTTTTTTATATAAAACCTAATTAGGGTTTTGCTTGGTGCGATTAGCTCAAGATCTCACAAGGGTGCATTTGGTAATCGATTATAACACTTGGGTGTTTGGTTCGTAAAGTCAAGTCTAGACAGCTTGGCGTATTCCGTTGACGTGATTGTGTGAACAACCGTAGAGGTGGTAATTTAACCACTAATATGTTTTCATGATCTATTCTCGTTTATTGATTCAACTCAATAAACAAAAGGTTAGTATATTACTTGTTTAATTTGTGTGTTAATCTATATGCTAAACTAGATCCATTCCGTTGCGTACTCGTAGTTAAATTAGTTAACTAGTTTGTTAAATCCGAACAGTGGCATCACGAGCCAACTCGTTTTGGCATTATGAGTTACACGTTTAGTTTTAATATTTACGCCAAGTTTACACACCTAATATTAAAACATATTCTTGATCTGCTGCGTTAGTATTTTATTTTTGTTTTACTAGTAAAATATGGCAAAGATTATGCAAATCCTTGCCATAATTAATAAAATATGGTAGATCGAGATCTTGAAAATTATTAATTGTTAATATAGGTTAAAAAGGAATTAAAATTAAATTGTTAATTTAGTAGATTTTTTTCTTTTTTAATTAATGATTATTTTGGAAAGAAATCACACTATATATCTAAAAGATCTTGATTTTTTATTTAGGGCAAATGGTCTGAAAATGCATCAAAGTTACCCCTTTTTCCTTTTGTAGGCATTCATCTTTTAATTATTTATTTGTGTGCCTGGAAAATGTTAATCTTCCTATTGTAGCCATGATTAGTAAAAAATCTGACGTGGCACCTTCTTAATCCTTTTTTCTCATTTTCTGTTTTTAGCAAATATTAGATGTTGCCCCTAAACTTTTAACTTTTGACATTTGTCACCCTTTAACCCTTTTAAACTTTAACAACTTACACACTTTTTTATTTATCTCTACACTTTATTTATTTACATTTCCACCCTTTAATACGACAAAGTTAATTGATTTTCAACAATGATAATAACAAAAGAAACTCTAGTGCCTGGATATTTCATTGATCATAAATGTTTCTGAATGACCATCAATTAGTGCCCGTATGATGTACAAAATAGGCTATTTTGTTGATGGTTCATTCATAAACTGTTAGCTTTTAGCTTAGTAGTACCAACCTGGTACTAATGAGTTTTATTCGAATATTACCGACCCATACATAGTTATTGTTTACCAACCTATGCCCTCACATGTATACAATGGGCATATTAACAACTGTTTCAAAATCAGTCAAGATTCAAGGCGGTGTTTTGACTACTGCCTTGTTTTCCCAACTTCCTTTGGAGGATTCTTACACTTGGCATCCTCAATGCAACTTGTTGTGGTTGTTCTTGTGGCTGCACTTGCTCCTGAGTTTGTTCTTGGGTTTGCTCCACTTGAGTCAGGTCAATCTCAGCTTGATCTTCAGTCTGCTCTACTTGGTCTTCAACTTGTGTCTGCTCAGGTTCATGTTGAGTCTGTTGTGGTTCAGCTTGAGTCTTCTCTGGTTCATCTTGACACTGCTCTGGTTCATCTTGCAATCCAAACCATTTAGCAAAACCAGAAGTCCCAACCTTCTTCTTACCTTGTCTTTTTTTGTGTTCCAACAGTTGACACATGTTTCCTTTTTGACCTACCAGCACCTCTACCTCTGGACCCACTAGCACCACCTCTTGACCCAGCAGTACCTCTACCTCTTGACCCATTAGCATCACCAGACCTACCAGCTCCTCTACCTATTGACCCACTAGCACCACCTCTTGACCCAACAGCACCTCCTCTACCTCCTCTACCTCTAGACCCTATAGCATCTCCTCTAGTCCCACTAGCACCTTCATCCCTCACTGGACCTCTCTGAACAACATCAACACCCTTAAAATTATCCACTAGTTACTTCTTTCTAGGCCTACCTACCACTCCTTTAGGTTTTGGTGTTTGTTCAACTACAGGTTCCTTGCAACTTGATTTGTTGTGTTCCTTTTGTTTGCAGTTTGAACAACTTCCTTGTGAACCTACCTTAGAGACTCTAGTTGAACTACCACCCTTACCTATAGCTCTAATACTTTTCTTTTTAGGCCTACCAAGCATTTTTCTAGGCTTTGGTGGCAAGACAGTAAAGTACATGCTCTGATCAGGCTAGAAATTCATACCAGGGACTGGTTTAACATAGTTGTAGTAAGTCACAAAATACATGTCTATTTTAAACCAAGCTAGGACATAACTCTTAGGTAACCTATTTATCAACAATATTACCTTTGTGGAATGAACACAAGGTAGTCCTGATAACTGCCACATCCTGCAACTACATGTCCTCTTACCTTCATCTATTGTGAATCCTTCACTCCCTGATCTCACCTCAAAAAGTTTTCTACCAGCAGGTATTACATGCCAAAACCTGCAATGATTGGTTATTATTTGTGAATCTAAACAAGTTATATAAAACTAAACATTGAATAGGAAAATACCTGTGTTGTTCCTTCAATCAGTCCAATCTCTTTTTGATGTTTAGATATACCCCAAGGTTCCATTTCCTACTAATTTCCCTTTTTTTGTTCATTCTTTCAAGCATAATCACTCTAATGGCTTCCAGCATAGTTAAGAGTGGCTTATGTCTAACATTAACAATCACACTATTAAAGCACTCACTGAACCTATTCTCTATTGATTCACAACCTCTATCAACCACAAAAAGGCTCTTAACCAACTTTTTGGATTCTTATCCATAAGAAACTTATGTGCATTTGGGTTAGCACTTTTTATCTTATCCATAATCTTGTTGAAAAGCTGAGGGTATGAGGCTTTAGATGCTGCCCAGAACAACTGCCTAAACTCTAAACCAGGGTATTGTTTCCTAAAGTTTTAATAAATATGACTTGCATATTGCATGTGCTCAACATTTGGCATTACATCTTCAACAGCATTAATAGGACCCTATACAAATGAAATTTAATTTAATTAGAACAAATAAACTGGTTGGGAAAGTTTATAACAATTGCTTACCTTATGTTGATCAGACATTAGAGTTAGCCCATTGCCTCTGCTGCAACACAAGTCTTCTTCCAGCAACTCCAAAAACCAAGTCCAGTTGTCTTTGTTTTCAACATTAACCACTGCCTAAGCTACTAGATAAATGTGGTTATTACCATCCCTACCAGTTGCTGTAAGTATTTCACCTTGATTAGGTTTTTTAAGAAAACAACCATCCAAAGCAATTAGTTTCCTACAACCTGCCTTCCATCTATCTGCCAGTCCAACAAAACACACATAAAACCTATCAAAGTAAGTTTTCCCATCAGGATCACAGTCACTCCCAACTTTACAGTGGACCCAGGATTGGAATCTAAAATAGATTTTCCATAAGATCTAAGCATAAAATAATGTTCACTAACACTTTTTTCATACTCTGTCAATGCACACTTCTTAGCATTTACACATTGATTAAGACTGACCTTACACTTATACTTTTTCATCACTAAATTAGCTATATCACACAACCTGATACTTGGGTTAGCCCTAATCTTATCACCAAAGATTTTTGCAATCCACTTATAGTTGACGAAAGCACCAAAGTTGAAATTCCTAACACATGTATGTTCATCTACTAAGGATATGCATCGAAAAGTTTTTTCAGCAGTCATCCACCTAGCATAACATCTCCAAGGACATTTAGGCAAGGCATCACTACTAGCACAAGGGTACTTGGTCTGCTTTCTTTGTTTACCTTTCTCGAGAGCAGACACCCTAGGTGGTCTTTATCCACACTTTGCTACCACCCTTCCTTCTCCACTCCTTTCATGCCACAAAGAGAAACCATTTGCCAAAGCATAGTAGGTTAGGCACTCTTTGAACTGGGCAACA
>BQNB010210121.1:0-10292 GCA_026074375.1 Tanacetum coccineum
TAAAGATTTCACACCTTCATGTTGTAAAGAGGATCTTTAGGTACTTAAAAGGGCAACTTAAATTAGGCCTTTGGTATCCTAAAGATTCACCTTTTGACTAGGAAGCCTTTTCTGATTGTGACTATGCTAGAGCTAGTCTTGACAGGAAATCCACAACAGGTGGTTGTCAATTTCTTGGTAAGAGATTGATTTCATGGCAATGTAAGAAGCATACTATAGTAGCCAACTCAACAACTGAAGCAAAATATGTTGCTGCTGCTAACTGCTGTGGACAGATGTTATGGATCTAATATTAGATGCTTGACTATGGATACAATCTCATGAACACCAACATCTACATTGATAATGAAAGTACAATCTATATTGTGAAAAATCTAGTATTCCACTCCAAAACCAAGCACATAGAGATAAGGTACCATTTTATCAGAGACTCTTATGAGAAGAAGTTGATACAAGTGATCAAGATTTACACAAACCAAAATGTTGCTGATCTTCTCACCAAAGCTTTTGATGTTAGCAGGTTTAACTTTCTAATTGCTAGCATTGGATTACTGAATCTCTGAGACTTAATAGTTTTAAATTTTTATTCATGGGTTATGCATAAATATGGATCCTCATGAATTCTCACATGTCTATCTAGTTTTTTCTAGTGTGCTTGTGATGAATAGAGGCATGTTCTTGTATAATTATTGAAGACATAGTTAAAACTGCTAAGGAAAATGTTAATACTGCTAAGTATAATTAGTACTGCTAGTTATACTTAAAACTGCAAATTAAAACTGTTAGTCATAATTAAAACTGCTAAACAAGAAAATACTTTGAAATGTGTATTTTTGGAATTGGACTAACATTTACAGGGTAAGCATATTGAATATCTGGTATTGAATTAAGGGGAGGCTTCCAGTTGTCAATATGCAATCAAGAAGTGATGAAAAGAACATGTGACAACAAAACACAAGTGTGTAATGAATAAAACCCCAGGAAATTCAAAAGAGGTCGGGACACTAAGATACCTCAGTCTAGTGGTCCCCCTGAGAAAGGTTGGTGATGAGGCTGTCCATAAGGAGTTGGGTGACAGAATGGAAAGGGCTGCCACTACTGCTTCTAGCTCTGAAGCAGAGCAGGACAGTGGTAACATAAATTAAGACCCAATCCATGGCAACACTTAATGGATCAACTCCTTAGGGAATTGATTCAGGTAGTGGTCCCAGGGGCCAAGATACCATATTGGGAGATGTAGATGCTCAAACTAGGTTTGAGACTACATCTAAACAGTCCAATGATCCACCTCTCTCAAAAGTTAACACATTTAGAAGTGGGGAGGACAGTATGAAAATTTTGGAATTAATGGCAATTGTACACAAATGTCTGCATTGGTGAGCTTAAAAGAATAGAGAGATTTGTGATTTAAAAACAGAAAGAGTTTTTCAGTAAGCCAAAAGAAATGAGAGATTAAGTGAGCTTAAAAATAGAAAGAGAGATGTGTGCATAAAAACAGAAATTAGTGATTATGTGAGCAAAAAGAATTGAGAGATACTGTGATCATAAAAACAGAAAGAGAGTCTGTGAGAATCAAATTTGATGATTAAAGTTCTTTTTGGAATAAAATTGAAGCTTAATGCTGGTCGCTCAAACTTCCTGCTGTTAGTCTCAGGTTAATATTGGTAATACAACCTAATGCTGCTAAGCATAAAGTTTCTACTGCTGGTATACAGTTAATGTTGTTAGGCTTAAATTAGTGCTGCCAATATTTGTTTATGCTGCAAGGTTTAAGTTAATGCTGTTAGGCATCAATTACTGCTGCTAGTTCAAGTTCCTGCTGCTGAGGGTGAATTTATAAATACTTCGATTAAGGGTTTCACTTACTTCTTTATTCGATTTCATTCATTCAAACACTCTCTAAACATAAACCCTAACTCAATTTCATCTTTGATCATCAAAATCATCATAATGTCGAGCCCTAAGTTTGCTAAAACGCATAATGTGGTCGCGTTTTTGGAAAAACCTGCAGAAAGTGATGGGTTTGCGGAGATTATTGATTTTCTGAAAGCAAGTTCTGTTAGTTATGCTTTAACAGTCAACCCAATCATCTACACATCTTGTATACAACAGTTTTGGGCTACAACACAGGTCAAAATGGTTAAAGAAGTGCATCAGTTACAAGCCCTAATTGACAAAAAGAAGGTAATCATCATGGAGGCAAGTATTAGGAATGATCTTCACTTGGATGATGCAGAAGGTACTGATTGTTTGCCAAATACTACAATTTTTGAAGAACTGGCCAAAATGGGGTATGAAAAACCTTCTCAAAAGCTTACTTTTTATAAAGCTTTCTTTTCTCCGCAATGGAAGTTCATGATTCATACCATTACACAAAGCCTTAGTGCCAAGACCACAACCTGGAATGAATTCAGTAGTACAATGGCTTCCTTGATCATATGCTTAGCAACCAATAGAAAATTCAACCTATCTAAGTACATTTTTGATGCTATGGTTAAACACCTAGATGTAGGGGTTAACTTCCCGATGTATCCTCGCTTTCTACAAGTTTTCATTAACCAACAACTTGGAGACATGTCACATCATAAGAAGACTTTTGTTAATCCCTTCCACATAAAGAAAATCTTTGCTAACATGAAGAGAGAAGGAAAAGATTTCTCTCAACCCATGGAGAAACAAAAGTCAAGGAGGAAACAGAGGAAGGAGGCAGAGATTGCTAATGATGAGACAGAGCAGGAGGAAAATATACCTACACATTCCAATGATCCACTACCCAATGGTGAGGATAGTATGCAACTTAATGATTTGATGATTTTATGTACCCAATTGCAAAAATAGGTTCTTGACTTGGAGAAGGCTAAATCTGATCAGGCTATTGAGATTGCTAGTCTTAAGAAGAGGGTTGATATGCTTGAAAAGATAAGATAGTTAAGGACCACATGGCTTAAAAGATTCAAGAAACTTGGTACAGCCACAAGAGTTCAATCTTCTAATGCTAGTTTGGGTGCTCAGGAGGATGCATCCAAACAGGGGAGAAGTATTGAGGATATTGATGCAGATGCTGAGGTCACTCTAGTTAATGAAACTCAAGAACAACAGAATGAAGACCTGATGTTTGATACTGGAGTTTTGGATGATGATGAGGTGTTTGTGGATGTTACTACTAGTGAGAAAGATGAGCAGAGTACAAAGCTTGATGATAGTACTGTTGGTGAAGCAGTTACTACTGCTAGTGTTGAAGATAGTGCTGCTCCTACAATTCAAGTTTCTACTGCTGATATAGGAGGAGTAACTGCTGCTAAGATTGATGAACTAACTTTGGCTCAAACACTTATTGAAATCAAAGCAGCTAAGCCTAAAGTTATTACCACTGCTGCTACAACAACAACAACAACTATAAGACCCAAGGCTAAAGGGGTAGTAGTACATGAGCCAAGTGAGTTCAAAGTTCTACAAGAGGCACAACCTTCAATTTCTAAAGATAAAGGAAAAGGTATTATGATTGAGCCTGAAGTTCCTTTAAAAAGGAAAGATCAAATTGCTCTTGATGAACAAATTGCAAGAGATATTCAAGCTAAGTTGGATGCTAAATTAATAGAAGAAGAAAAGCTAGCAAGGAAACAAGAAGAAGAAGCTAACATAGCATTGATTGAGTCATGGGAAAATACACAAGCTATGATGGAGGCTGATAGATTGCTGGCTGAAAGACTCCAATCAAAAGAAAGAGAGGAGTTGACAGATGAGGAAAAAGGAAAACTATTTATGGAACTAATGGAGAAAAGAAGAAAACATTTTGCTGCACTCAGAGCACAAGAAAAGATAAACAGACCTCCTACTAAGGCACAAAAGAGAACTTAAATGTCTACCTATCTTAAGCTCATGGGTGGATACACATACAAACAGCCGAAGGGAAAGAATTGTGATGAAATTCAAAAGTTGTTTGACAAGGAAATGAAGAGGGTAAATACCTTTATGGCTATAGGTTCTGAGGTATAGGAAAGCAAAGAAAAGAAGGTAGAAGGTAGTGAGGAGACAGCTAAAGGCAGCATAAGGAAGATACTTGGAAGGAAAAGATCAGGGAAAGAGCAACAACAAGAATCCTCAAAGAAACAAAGAATGGAGGAAGACAACGAGTCAGATGAAGTTGAAGAAGTTAGTAAAGATGATAAAGGGGAGTTAATGAAGCATTTGGTGATTAAAAAGGATGAAGATATAGCAATTGATGCTATACCACTTGCTACCAAACTACCAGTGATTATTGATTACAAGCTTCATAAAGAAGGTATGTTGGTACATTATCAGTTGATAAGAGCAGATGGAAGTTCCAAGAGATACTCTTCAATGATAAGGATGCTACAAGGAATAGACAGAGAAGACTTGGAGGCTCTTTGGAAGATAGTAAAGACAAAGTATAGTGATATAAGGCCTGAAGATGAATTTGAAAGAGTGTTATGGGGAGATTTGAAAGTCATGTTTGAACCAGACAAAAGAAGTGATGTATGGAGAATTTTACAAGGATACAGGGTGACCATTTGGAAGTTGATTGATTCATCTGGAGTTCACTTTGTAAGGTTTGATAATCTCCACATTTTTATGTTGGTTGAAAAGAGATATCCCCTCACACCAATAACCATCACCAATATGCTAAACAAGAAACTTCAAACTGATCATCAAAATGAGATGTGCTATCAGCTGCTAAAGCTTATGGTAAAGCAGCAAAAAGGTCAATGAAAGGTTTGAATGCATCTTCCTGAGTATGATGAAGACTTTTAAAGAAGAAACTTGAAGATTCAGAAGATGAACATCAAGTTTAGGGGAGGATTGTTGGGACTTAAAAGACTTCATGGATTCTTAGAAGTTACTACTGCTCAGGTACATAATGGAAATTATGCTAAGTGGTTAGTACTGGTAGTATAATGTTACCACTGCTAGTTACTACTGTTAGTATAATTTAGTACTGATAGCATAAAGTTACTGCTGTTAGTTGAAGTTAAGACTGCTCAGTGTTGAAGACTAAAATATAAGCTAAGTAGTTAGTGCTGCTAGTAGTAAATGTTAAGACTGCTAGTACAAGTTACTACTGTTCTGTTATGTGTAACTTAGTACTACTAGATTAAAGTTACAACTGTTAGATAAAAATTAGTGACTGCTGGTACTATACTACTGCTTATGCATAGTTAGTGTTGTTGTTATTAATTATACAACTGACGTTGACTTACACTGTTATACGACTTTCTACTGACGAAAGATAAAGACAGAGTTAAAAGGAGATAAAAGTTAGAGTGGAAAACAAGAATAACAGAACGAAGATAATATAAAGTTATATTTGTAAAAGATATGTATAACTTATTTGAGTAGGAGATTGTGTGTAATTATAGAAAAGATTATGATATGTTAGGAAGGTATTGTAAACCTTGTAGGACTCCTTGGTGTATAAAAGGAGGTCCTAGGGTATAGAAAGTGATCATCAGTTTTCAATATCTCAATAGCAGTTTTCCATAGAATTCGTAGCTTCAAGGTTGTAAACCCTATCACTAAGTTAGAGTGATCGTATTAATATATTGAAGCGTGTTGTGTTATATGTTTGTGTCAATCATAATTCACTGTTTGATTGAATATACTTCTTAGTGGTATAAGCTAGATTCTGCATAGCTTATATCATTCAAATCAAAGTTTCATTCTTAGTATTTTTGGATTTATCCAAGGGTACTAAACCTTACAAGCTAAGGAGTTAAAGATCTATTCATTGGGATCAACAATAGGGAATAAATATGGAGTATTGGGAGATATGTAGTTAATACGCCGTATAAAGATAAATCAATACGGTGTATGAGGTTTTGTAATGCAGGGTTATCAATAGGTCTATACACCGTATTTAAGGTACTGAATACGTCGTATTGGATTTTTTTAAAAACTGGGTAAATTTTAGTCAATACGCCGTATCTATTTTAGTGGATACGCCGTATTGATTCTACAGTTAAAAACTAAAAAGGGATTCCCAATTCTACCTGTTTGACCCAAACTCAAATCACACCACTCTACAAAGTACTGGATACAAAAGTTGGCATAGCAGCTAAGCATACAAATCCCCAAATCAATATCCAAATCCTTAACCCTAATTCTAAAATCAAATCAAAAAGTAAAAAGTGGTGGGGATCTAATATGCTACCTTGTGATTAGTACGAATGATATAGAACAAAATGAGAAAGAATTTGATCCCCGAATCTTACTGTGGCATATTATTTAGGCTTTTATACCTAAACTCGATACGCCGTATCGGGATTTGTTCAATACGGCGTATTGAACGAAATTTTTGACTTAGTCAACTCAAGTTAAAAACGGTGGATACGGCGTATAGGTGTTTACCTAATACGTCGTATCCGTTCTTAGAGACCAATTTTCTCTAAATTTAACAAAGTAAAGAAAACGTACATTGGCCTCCGCAACTTCCTTGCTTAAATACCATTATTATAAAATCACTTGGGGTCGAATGGAATGCCAAACGACACAGAAAGATTTTTAATCATGAAAATTAATGGCTTCCCTTCGTGAATACAATTCCAAGTCATGATATCAACATTTAATTTCATGATAAAAATTTCAGTTTTGAAAATTTTTCCTAATGTATCATGACTTGTTTTCAAATGCTTATTTGACCCTTGTGCATAGGCACCAACATCGGTATTTATCTCATCAGGTAACGGCATGACAGATAAACCCCCCAAGGCTTATCATCATTGTCCTTATTTGATTTTGAATCATCAGGATAAATTACGTTAAAAGGAAATAGATCACTAACGTATAAAACATTTTGTTACTCTTCATCATATTTGGTTTGACATGATGTGATCATCTTACAAATAAATTCATACGACATGATTGTAGGACATATAGTAAGGTCAGTTAAATAAATCTGATTTAAATGTATAGACTAACAAGTAGATGAAACAAAGACTGGGACACATTCTCAAAATTTTTAAGGTATTCTAAATCGTCAAAATAACTGACAGTAGGCTCAGGTGATGGAAACGAAGACATATTAACTTTATCATTATCATTTTCCAAATCTGTTTTCAAATCGTCGACAAAAATTAATTATAGAGAAAATGAGTATTTTAATCGAAGAATTACCGTTATAGGATCTTCATCGATACGTAGTGAGCGACAAACGATATACTAAAGTTAATTTTCATTGATATAAGAGAGGACTTACCTTCGGTTCACACAGAGTGTTTCTGAGACGTAAACGTGTCTACAAAGACTATAGCTGGATATTCGTTTTCCAACGATCTGAGGTTGTGAACTGTCAATCGACATCCAAGAATCTAACCATACGTAGTTATTTTTCCCCCCAGTTATATAACCGTTAACCATCCTATGGATGCCTATGAGCTTTTTCTTCCTCAAGCCTGATATACTCTTCCATGGTAATGTTGGGGTCTTCCATTTTTTACCTGTGATAGATTTGCTAGGGAAGAAAACTGTCAAATAGCTTATACGTTGTATTCAGTAAACTAAATACGTCGTATTACACAAACAATAATCAAGCAAACAATAATACAGAATTATAAACTATTCTACATTACACATCCTAAGGGTTAAGTTAATCTAATGTTAAAAACCAAAATATTAAATAAAAGTCAAGATTAAAATTTCACTCCCCGGCAGCGGCGCTAAAAACTTAATTGTGCTGTCATGTAGATGTTATTTATGAGTATTCAATTTTTCAATTTATATTTTGTTGACTTTACCTAAAACAACACTTTAACGGGCACTATACCCGATCAGATGGAGTTTCGTTATTTTGCCGACTAATCTTTTATTTTATCAATATTTTGGTTAACTAAACTAAGTTAATTTAAACTATGTTAATTCTATTCTATGTTAAACCTATGTTAATCCTAATTCTAACAGATAAAGGGGAGGTTTTCAGCCTGAGAACCTGGCACATATTTGTGGTAACTTAAATCAATTCACGCAAGCAGAAGGACAAAAGATAGAAGAGCGGTCTAGCCAAATATAAGAAAACTGTATTAACCATGATTAATCCAATTAAAACGTTGGTTTGTTTATTTAGTGCAATGAATGCTTATCTCGAGGCGACATATCATTGTCGAGACTTAGGCGGTACTTCTTCCTAAGACCTAGACACGTGGAATTCTGTCACAATTAAACGTATCCGCATAAAGCATCCTATTTACTGATTATAATCTATCTTAGGGGTTAAAGTAATGGTGATCTTGTTAAACCCTAGCTCATAGAGACTTTGCCCACTTACTGCTTAATGGCAATTTATATACTAGTATTCCACTGGCCAAGTCTTTACCAATTGATTAAGAACGTACTCGTTGATCCTAAGGGTCACCTGCCGGTCCAACTAAGCTCACTAATCTAAAGGCAAAGATAGGTCATTGTTTGTGATCCTATTGGTCTAGATATATAAATCACTATATAGAGAGCCATCCCGACATCTAGTTAACTTGGTCGGTATCACTAGATCCATTTGAATGATAGGTCACATACAAAAACACGTAAATAAGTATGAATTGATAAACATAAACAAGCAATCAACGATAAATTAAGCATTCGAGATAAACAAACTAAATATTCCAATCTTCATAATAATGGCTAATACCCAAGGGTATTAGCCCTCAAACATCATAATCAATACAAGAGTAATAATTCAACCAAGGTAAACTAACCGAGTTAAACGAATGATACCAAAAATTGAACGATTACTAAAGTATAGGAGATTACAAGGTGTTTCCTATGGAATTAGTAGCTTTGCTTGACCTCTTCTACTCTTCTTGTCTTCTGAAAATCAACTTTTGTGGTTAAGGTATCAAAAATATGATCGAGCACACTAAAAACCTATTTTTAGGTTTTCTATTTATACTGTCTGGAATTTGGTCGATATGGCGTATCGAGAGAGATGGATACGGCGTATCGGGGGTTTCTTGGAGTAGGGACCACGTTCGATATCTTCTAGAATATTTATTACTTTATATTGAATACGGCGTATAGAAGTCTCCTAGATACGGCGTACTGGACTTTATATCTTCGTGGTTTCTTGTGAAGTGCAGGCACATATACGCCGTATTTTCCTTGATGGATACGGCGTATAGGATGTCAGAATAGTAATCTTCGAATGTCTTCGTTTAAGCTCCAAAATGCGTGCCTTTTTGCTAATCTTTACCAAGTACTCCATTATTACTACAATGATCAAATACAAATGATTAAGTAACAATTCTTGCAATAATTATACAAAATGGGTTATTTACATGGGATAAATGATGCGATAAAAGTGACGTTATTTGATGTCATCAGTAATTCTCGTCTATTTTCCCTTTTTGGGGCGTTGATGTTTTCTCTTTGGTTCCCTATGCAGTGTTCCTTACCCTATTTAGTTGAGTCACGGGTATCCACTTTTTCGGGAAGTGAAGCGTGACTGTGGGTGAGTTGTGACCCTTGCGGTCACGGTTTTACCGTTGATCGTGTGGCATGGCTAGGGATCAGTCTTATGCGGGCGTGGGTCAAGGTTGGCCGTGGGTCATTCTTAGATCTTCTGGATTGTTGGGCCTGAGCCCTTTGTTAGTTGTTTAGTCCGGACCCAAGGTTCGGGTGGCTACTATTCGTCATCATGTCCCCCCAGTCTAGTGTATTTTTCTTGCTTATGAAAAATATTTCTAGACTTATACATCGTTTGATAATGTTCGTCATTTTTGCGGCTGCAGGGGCATTCGGGTCGTGTCTTTGGTGGGTAGGTAGCCTTGAGCCCTGTGCTCTATTCCTATCCACGCAATTTTTGACTGATGTGACATTTTGTCACGTGGCAGTTCGTGCTTCGTGAGCCATCGTGACCGTTCATTTCCTTTTATCTTGACCGTTTAATAGAGAGTGTGGACACGTGTCTTCATCTTGGCCTTTCGTGTTAACCGATTTTAAAGTGGGTGTAAATACCCCTCTTGGGTTTTCACTATGCGTTTTTACTGCGCCTTTTCTTCTCTTGTGTAATTTCAAGTTTTTCAGCCATTTTTTAGCTTACTTACTTCTTCGATTCATCATGGTTCTAGTCTCAGGTTAGGTTCTATCTTCGTTTTGATACCTTCCCTTAGTTTCTTAAGATGGTTGCGCACACTATTGACATCGTAACATCGGTATTAACCCAAAAAGAGCTGGATATTTTTTGTGCTACATATAATATTTTGGCCAACTTGCATACAATTAAAAATTGTCCAGAAGGCAAAGTAGGCATATATACTTGTTTTATAGAGTTTGCCAATTTTTGTATT
>BQNB010210126.1:0-10291 GCA_026074375.1 Tanacetum coccineum
TTTTAGGAGTTAAATTTGGTTTATTTGCTTATTAGTCGCGTTTTATTTGTTTTCCGTATTTGTCTAATTGTTTAAATTGCCTTTTAATTGTTCAATTTTAATTGTTGCTTTTATTTGGTAGATATAGATCAACAAATCATCTATTTTCTTATTCAAATCATAATCCAGACTTAAAAGAGGATTCAATTTCACTAGTCGTTGGGGAAACGACCCGGGTGATCATACTTACCCGGTTAAATATACGTATTATATATTATATTATATATTTTTGAGAGTGAATTTTATCGAGGGTAACTTGGTAATTTTATTAATTGCTCTAGTAGAATATTATTATAGTATATAAAACTGCTATCAAGTTTTTGGATGGTATGCATACTAGAGGTCGTGGGTTCGAGTGTGGGCAACCCCTTTTTGCTCTTTTTTTTATTTTTGACTTTTATAAAAAACTAAATACTAAGACTTAAAAAGGACACAAAATTAAGCAACTTTAATAAAGATAACCTATACTGAAACTTAGTAATAAGCTATAAAACAGCTTATCAAAGCTGCTGTCACAGAAACAAGTGAGTTAAGCTCACTATTGCTTTTTGACTTGTAAAAAGCTCAAATTAAGCTCATTTTGAAAAAGAAAAAGTGTTCCAGGAAGCTTATGGGTTGCTTAAACTAGATTAAAAAAGAAAATAGAAATTAAATCACTAGATTATAGCTGAATTTAAAGATCAAAATGGCAAACTCAAGAAATAAGCAAAAGTTTACAAAATCCAATTAAGCCAACAAGCTCAATAAGCCAATCCAGGATCTTATCTTTTACTAGCTTATCAAACAACTAATAGGTAACCAATTTCAACCTTAAAATCTAGACTTATAAGCTAAAAACAAGAATTTAAAAGCTAAACTTAAAACTGCTACAGTTTATGGTGTTTTTGGTATTTAGATGACTTTTAAAAGTAAAATTAAGCTAGTAAATGAAGTTGGAAATGGAAAATAAGCAGTGACTTATCCTAAGCTATATTAAAACTAAAACAATCCTATTGTAACACCCCCAAAAATCAGGACAACGCAGCGGAATGGTAACATTGGGGTGCTACTTCAGGGCACAAAACACAAGTCATGCACTTTGCACAAGTGCAAAGTTATAGTGCAGGTTACCTAAGGGTAAAACCTGCACTAAAACACTCTTAGTGAGTGTTTACAAACTCAATGCAAACACCAACAACAGCTCAAAGAGCTAAGTTCAAAATTAAGCTATAAAATCTAAACTCCTAAGTACCCTGGTGCTGACACTATTAAAATAAGGCCTACACTTTCATTTTCAAATCTAACTGTAAAACTTCTTACCTAATGTTTTTAAGAGATACTAAAGCTGACTCAAATAATTTGCACAAGTCATTTTGACTTTTTGATGTCAAACTAGCTTAAACCAAACACCCCTTTATTTATCTTGACAGATTTGAGTTAAGCTTAAAATGAGAATCCATTTAACAAAGAATTAATACCAGATAACTAACAGCTTATAACAAACTTAAATGACAAAATCCCCCTTAACTACTAAATTAAAGCTAGAATGAAGAGCTCAGAGATTGCACTATTAATAATTTTTATATATTTTTAGGACAGAAATGAAGTACTAATGATCTATACCTATTTAAGCAAAAACAGATGAAAACATATAACTAATAAGCACTAGTAAAGAGAAATAAGCACAATTAACAACTAATTTAAGCAACTAAGCAAAATTAATAAGCAATCTAAAACTAATAAGAATAGAAAAAAAAAAAATGTTTGTGTGAAAGAGACCAAGTAATTAATGAAACTTAAGAAGAAACTATACAAAAAACCCTTAGCTCAAACAAAAGTTGCCCAAAATAGGCACTACAAGCTCCCTAGCTTATTAATAAGCTAGGGTATAAGTCCTTGGGAGCTCTTCCAAAGTTAGCTCCCCTTCCATAGCTTATAAATCCAATTGTTAAAGTTTTTAAACTGGTTTAAATTTTATGTATAATTAGTAAGATTAGGTTCAGTTAAGCTCCATCAAGAGTTTAGAGACTCTTGAGAGCTTATTAGAGCTTATTGGAGTTTTAGCTTAATAACTTGTAAGAAAATAAAAGCTAATGAATATTGAACAAAAAGAGCTTAAAATAGATTAAAAACTACTGAATTCATTAATAGAAAACTTGATTACAATATTTAAAAGGAAATTACAAGATTTATAGTAAAATTAAGCTAAAAATGAAATTAAGCTAAAAACTAGTCCTAAAAGCTACGTGGGTATGTGTGAAGATTGAGACCCTTTTTATAGGCATTTGGTGAAGCTTCCAGACCCTCTTGCCTTGCTCTCCAATCCTTAATCCTGTCCATCAAATCTTTTAATCATTGGGGCTTCAATTGTGGTCGTTTGATCAAATTGTGTGCACTCAAGGATTGCCAAGCTGTTATTCCTTGATGTGACAGCTTGTGTTTCCTTTGTGAGTGAGTTTAGTGCAAATCCTACATCTCTTGTGTGCTTTACCATTGCTGACATATACTTGAGCTTGATCTTGAGCTAATGAATGCCTTGATAAGACTGAATTAACCTCGCCATTTCATTGTACTACACTTGAATTGTCTTATTCGTCCCTCAATTGGGAAAAGCCCTTTGATTTTGACTGTTGGGTAAAGATGGGACGACGGGTGAATAGTAAATGGGTTTCGCGCCCTTTTTTCGACAGTTAAAACTGTTATAACTTTGGAGAATTTGCAAATATGGCCCTTGTGTTTTTTTCCTTTTCAAGTTATAAAATACTTTTAGAAATTGCAAAACCAGTCCTTGTGGTTTATAAAAAGGAACATGGGTTAGGGTTTTGGGCTTATGAATCCGGGTAAGGCCCATTTAGGGTTTTCAAGGCCCATTAAGAGGTGAGGGCTATTCTTGGACTTTTGTGAAACTTAGAGGGTTAAAATGGAATATTGTGGGTTTTGTCTTTTAGTGGTTGACTGCTGTTGACTGGATTTGACTAAGGCTTGACTTTTCTGGCCTCGGCTTTGAATCTTTGGCTTCTTTTTGTACTCTTCTGATTCTCGTGTCCGTGCTTGCCCGTTTTTGACTGTTTTCTTGTGATTTTTGATATATCCGTACCTGCACACACAAAACACAAATACAAGCATATTTTTGCCATTTTTGGTCTGTTTTGGGTTTAATTGGGTTAGAGGTATTAACGGATATGTTGTATTTTACACTTAATTAATAATCAAATAGGCACATAGTGATAGGAAATAAAGCATAATAAAGCGCACGTGGATAAGCAATAAGCAGATTAAGCTAGGAAATATAAGTAGAAGAGGAAATAGGAAAAAACAAACCAAGGCTTAGCAAAACTAGGCTTATAAGGCTCAATGCAGCTTTCAAAAGCTCTAGCTTATCTATGATTAGGCTTGTAAAAGTCTTATCGAGCTTTCTATTTATGCTAATTCTTCCAAAAAGGTCATAATCAATAAGCATATGTATTAATCTGGTTTTAGAGGTTTAAGTATATTAAGGAGCTTATTAGAGCTCAATTTGATCTTAGAGACTCAAAGAGCTTAAGATGAGCTTATGAGAGTAGCTTATGAAACAAGTAAACACAAGTATTTGAGATTTTATAAGAGCTTATAGAAAAAAAAACAATTATGAACAAATATAACTATGGCTTTTATTGATCGATTAAAAACTGATTCACAGTTACTTGAAAATAGATTAACAAAAAGATAGAAAATTACATGATATTTGCATAAGCTAATAAATTATATTAGCTACTCTAAAAAGCTCTACTAGATCGTGTGTGTGTCGTGAGAATTTGTGCTATTTATAGCCTTATTCTGAGTTTAGGTCCAATTCAGTTACACGCTCCCAATCATCTTAGCCTTATATTCCCTTCAATTATTGGATCATAAATTTAGGCCGTTGGATTAGATTGAAGGGCACACGGATTGCCAGCGTGGCAATCCGTGATTGTGACACCTTGTGTTTCTTTTCCATATGATTTAGTGTAAAAACCCCTTCATTGGTGTGTTTCCTATTTAATCCGTGATCCTCTTCATGTGGGATTGACCAATAGGATGCGTTTGGTGATGTATTACTTAGCCACGTAGGATCTTATCACTTGAATTATATTGCCACGCCTTCAATTTAACTTTCCCCTTTGATTTGACCTTGTGGTTAATCGTAGAAGATGATGAACAGTAAAAAATGATTTTTCCCGCTCGTTTTTCTTATAAGGGGTGCGTTTTGATTCTATTTGACCCGGCCTAATTGTTTTGACTTTGGGCTTATAAAAATGAATTGGGCCAGGGTGTGTTTGTTTTGGGCTCATAAAAGGGTGATAGGTTTTTGGTTTGGTTTTATAAGAAATATAACGGGCATTATCTCTTATAATAAAGAGATAACGGCCATTAAGGCATCAAGGGTATTTTGGTTTAAGTTGGAGGGATTTTGTGGAAATTTGAGGGTTTTGGCTTTTTGTAAGTTGACCAAGGCTTGACTGAGGGTTGACCACTGTTGACTTTTTGACCTTTTTGTAGAAAACTTCCGGCTCTTTGTGTGCTCTTCCGTTCTCGTGTCCGTGTTTGTCCGGTTTTGACCGTTTTCTTGTGATTTTTGCTTTATCCGTACCTGCACAATAAGAAAGACAAAACAGGCAATATACAAGAATTTTATGCACAATTTTGGTCTTTTAAGGGTTATTTTTGATGTAAAAAGGATATGTGTTTTCACACATATCAGTCTAAAATTACAAAAAGCAAGTGAGAGCGTTTTTAGATCTTAAAAGGATATAAACCAAAATACCTCAAAATCTCCCATACTAATCCTTTAAGAAATAGTAAACGGTCTTTTGTGGGAGAGTTAAGAGATCACAAGTTATAAAACACCCTGTTTTCCTATTTTCCAAAACTTTTTTCCATTTTTATGATTTTCCATAATTCTCTAACTACAACTTATTCATGTGTGACATAATGTATTGCTTTCATTATTCTTTTGATAACTTTTAGGATCACGGAACAAAAAGCACTTAAAGTGTCCAAATGGATAAATTCATCGTCCCCGATTTTCACCTCTCCAAGCCAAGCTTACAAACAAGATCATTGTAAATTACAAGTTATGATGCTAACACTACTTATAAGAGCTAATTGTGTACTTACTTTTCCTCCCTTATTTCCTAATTTTGTATCTCAAGATTTAATTAAAGTCATATACCCGAAGGCTCTTTAAGACTTTTATTTCGATACTTATTAATTCCGAAAGTAAAGCGTAACGGTAAAGTCGCAATAATTAGTTCCTAGCCCTTTTCAAAAGAAAACAATGTCATCGAGATTAAGTCTACATCGAGGCGACCAAAATTTGGCTTTTATTAGGTTACTTAAACGAGGTACCATTCATGTCATATACCCTAAGGCTCTTTAAGACATAAATGGACCAATCTTATTTGCACCATATACCCTAAGGCTCTTTAAGGTACAAACAAGACAAAAATTAAGCAACAATATCCATTCCATATACCCTAAGGCTCTTTAAGGAATGAATAAGGCTTATTATTTCACTTATTAGATTTTACTTACCCCATATACCCTAAGGCTCTTTAAGGGATAAGCAAAATATTTATTATTGTGATACATATAGTATGCCAAATTAAGTATTCCTGATGTATACTCTCTCTTAATCACAAAGAAACTAAAGAAAACTTCTATGAACTAATTATTAACCAAAAAACCGCACAACTCTATTTATTAACAATTATTATAAGGGTGAAACAATCTAATGGGAGAAAAAGCCACAATATAACACTTATAAGCCTTAAAGAAATCCAACTATTCTATGTTTAGCATCAAAACTTATACTCTACTCTATCATCTCTTGTTCTTCACAATTTAAAATTTCTAAGAAAGAAACTCGTGAATAATTAGCCTATCGAATTGAGATTGGCACTTTAACAAGTCACATTGACTGACAACAATCTCAACTCAAATAGATTGAACTTCACATATTTAAAATCAATTATGGGAACTTGCAAAGTCTTGACCTTATCAAGCTAGACTAGCGTTTTATAGCTCCTTGTATAAAAGATTAGCAAAAATAATCTATTTTTAGTTAAGGAGAAAGCTAAGATATATAAAACCGGTCGGGTCAAAATTTACTTTTCATTCTCACCAACGGAAAACCTACATTCGTGTCAACTATTTTTTTTTTATTTCAACTATTTATTTATATTTTTCAACACATTTTTTTATTATAATTTTTAGATATGCACAATAAACTAGATATTAAGACTTAAAAATTTTAAATTTTGGTGGGAAAACGGGGTACGTGAGAACAACGGTTGGTGGGTGAAAAGGGGTTACGTGAGAACACGGCTGCAGGTCTAATATCATATCGATTAGATTCCACCCCTCATACTAAAAACTTACACATTGTCCTCAATGTGAGACTCGTTACCCAATGTAATTTCATAGGCATTATTCAGTATTTAAGGGTTCTCTCGCAAATCTAAGTCATTTATTAGTATCTACATCGATTAAACGGATAAGATAAGGATTAGGCATGATTGGATTCTCCCTAAATAAAGATGAGGATATGAAGCTCATAATGTATAAAAACAAAACCCATGAGCACGTGCGTCTTTAAAAATCCGTGGTAATCCTGGACATAAAATCACCCAAAACAACGTAACAGAGAGAAAGAAAAAAAAACGAGCTCCTTACCGATTAACATTGTTAGAAAATTCGAAAGAAGATAGAAAAGCTTGTTATTGTTATCGAGTCACGAGCTTGTAATCGACCCGAATTAAAGTTGTCCCATGGGAGCAATTGGAAAAGAAATCTCAATCTGGGCTTTCATTAATGTTTGGATATAAACAATTAAAGACACATGAAAAATAAGTTCTCCGATGAGGTGCCACCGGCTCTAAGTAGAGATACAAGGATCAAAAATGGTGTCTTCACTCCCGGTGGAGATAAGTAAAGGAGAATCTGCATGGTAGGTGAGAAACGGGAGAAAAGTCCGAATGACAAATGTGAAGGAATAGTCATCTTCAACATTTTGGAATAAAACAATCTCACCTCCCCCTGGGTCAAAATATTCGTCTTCATTAAGCTCATCAAAATTGTTAATCAAGGCCGTATCGGGCTCAAAATTGAAACAAATCTCAACATCCGGTGGTTCCGGAGGAGGACGAGGAAATGACGGATCATCATAAAGATTGAAATGAAATGATTCAAACTCGGGAAGTTCCAAAAGAGGGTCATTTGAATTATCAGAAATAACAATGCTAATCAACCTTCCCTGATCGGGCTCAATCTAAAAAAGAAACGAATCATACTCGGGAAGAGAGTTATTAGCATGAGTAGTGGTACTGCCACTTCTCGTCTCTTCCGTATGATCGCTAAACTGCTCGAGTTCAGGTAAAGAGTTATCCGAAGAAGAGAAAGAAGTATCGAACTCCTCAAAGAATGAATCACTATCCGTGAAGGGGATAGGAAATGAGGAGGGAGACTTGAGCACACGATTAGGAGTAGGGTTGTCATTCAAAGATTCGATGTTAGTAATAAGACGACTAATGTTCAACAATTTCTCACGAAGAATAACGTCTTGGATTTGAAGAATATCTTCTAAATCAAACTCTTTCTCTTCAACATCATTCACATCCTCTAAGCTAATGTACTCGATGTCCTCAAAATCATCATCATCACTTGAAGTATCATCATCGTTAGAATCGGATAAAATCTCAGAATGATCGTTCAAAGCATCAAAAGTGGAAGGATCTTCACAAACGGGCACATCACACGTATCGTCGAAAATACCCTTGAACTCACTTGGGATTGGAACAAGGTTCTCAATACTAGGAATAGTGTCAAGATGCTCGTCCCCTATACTTAGAGAGTCATTGGCATCTCTAGTCGGTAAAACGGGAGGAAAAGATGTGATAGCAACAGACGGAGAATATCGAGAAATAATATCTCTCAAAGGAATAGAATCATCATCGTCGTCATCATAATCGTAAAAGGTAGGACGATTCCAACTTGGACAATTAATATATTATGATAGCTCTTCTTTAATATTTTGCACATCCTCAAGGAGTTTACTCATCAATTCTTGAATATCCTCTTATTGATATTGCTCGCCCGTCAAAGCATCCTTAATTTTTCCAAATCTCTCCCAAGCTATCGATAAAACCTTTGGTGATACTCCAAAAGGTATACGACTAAACTTCCTCAAGAAGGTGCAAATATCTTTCATAAAGTTTTCTCTAGCTTCTTCATCGTCAATCATAGAAAAATCCTAATATGGAGTAAAACCTTGAGCTGCTTGCTTCTCCTTCTCTTGTTGAATTCCTTTAAGAATTTGCAAATCATTCATAAGCTTAAGGAGCAATTCTTGTAAAACTTCATGTTGATTCTGCTCTTTTCTCATAACTTGCTTAATCTTAAGAAATCTCTCCTCGGCTAGTAATAAAGCCAGACACTTTTCATTAGGAGGTATATGATCATACTCCTTTAAAAAGGCTAGTATAGCTTCCATTAAGTCTTCTCGAGCTTGCAAAATTTCTTTACTCGTCTCTTGAGGATTTTGATGAATGTCGGGGAACTGCGGGGGTTGATATTAGTTAAAACCGGAAGGATTAGAATTATAACAAAAATTAGGTTCATAGAAATTTTGGTTCAATGGTTGACACTGAAAAGTTTCATGAGGACCCCCGCAGTTTTCACAACAAAGATATTGTTGTGGAAAACTTGGTGAAGTTAGTGGAAAATTATTATCGAAGTTTTGATTGAAACAAGGGTCCGGATAAGAGTTAAACGGAACTTGAAGTGAACAATCAAAACCAAAATGAGCATCGTTTCCACATAACTCACAAAATAATTCTTTTCTCGTACCAGGGTTGTGGTTGGTTAGTCGAATGAAATGAGAGGAGATTCGGATTTGATTTGTATCATATTGACAATGATAACAATTTCCTCCATAACGCATATTTCCACATCTTTCGCAAATACATTGTCGATAAATCGAACCGTCTAAAGGACCTCCACACCCGTAGCAACTTGGTTGGTAAAATGAAGTCATGTCGAAGAATTAAACGATTTAGAGGATAAGAAGAAAGAATTAAATGGACAAGAGGATAAAGAAGAATATTTTTAGATTTCGAAAATAATACATAAAAATAAGAAAGAAAAATATTTTTGGTATTTTTTTAATATTTGTAATATATGCACAAAAATTGAGAAAATAAAATATTTTTGTATTTTTATAAAATAGAAGAAAAATATTCACAAACGGAAAGTGATAACTTCACGAGGAAGGTTCTTCAAAACACTAATCTTCGAACGAAACACGATAATCGTACACACCTCCCCTGCAGCGGCGCCAAAAATTGGTTACGGGTCCGAACACACTATATATATAATACAATATTATAATATATAAGTATATAAGGATTATATCAAATAATAGTATAGTAAGTATTTTTCGTCGGGTTCTAGAAACAAACTTTTAACCAAAGTTGTCTCAAAAACCTCCCGGGTCGTTTTTCCTCGGCGAAGCATGAATTAAAAATCGGTTAAATTCGTGATCGTGCGTTTCGAATGGTTAAAAAGATTTTTGATTTGGTTTCTAAATCCTACTTGACATAATGATAAAGTAAATAAAAGCATATAAACAAGTAAAGCAATTAAAACAATTAAACATGTAAAGCATTAAACAAAGACGACTATTTAAAACGAGACAAATAAGCAAACATAATAAATTCAATTTTAAACATGCAAAATTCTAAAAATAAATCCTACATTAAAAGAAATTATATTTTTTTTATTATTATTTATTATTATTATTATTATTTTTTTAATTATTTAAAAAAAAACTTTAATCTAAATAAATGTCGCAAATTAATAATCTCTAATCATATTTTAAATCCGCACTAATTTCTAAATACTAAATGAGCAAATAAATCAACTAACTAAACATGGCAAACGTTATAACATCAAAAGATAAAAAATAAGTCTACACTAAGCATGGCAAAAATCAAATAGGCAAACATATTATAAAACGATAAAATAAAACTACACTAATTAATTGAAAAGGGATAGAAAATGGAACCGAATTGGAGACCCGCAATTAAACGATTACCACCCGATTTATTTAGCTAAAACAAATAATTAAATTCGGTCTAGCTAAATAAACCCTTAAGCTCCTCGCCTCGTGAGTAGACCGGTACCATAAGTCACAACACAACTTAAAACAAACTGTTAAGCAATAACAATTTAAACTTCTTATGTTTACTATTCGCAA
>BQNB010210132.1:0-10291 GCA_026074375.1 Tanacetum coccineum
GTAAACAGCCACTGGCTCCACCCGCGATGAGTAGAGATTTAGAAACATTCATGGATTGGGCATATCAAGTAAGACATCTCAAGTAAGACATCTCAAGTAAGACATCTCAAGGTATTGACTATGACCAACATAGTTTAGTATCACATACATTTTCCACGAGTTATTTGATGTGTATCCGAGATTTAGAACTCAACTTCTTTTTTCTTTTGGTATTTGAATAGGTTATGGCTAATGCAGATACACCTAACGATGCCTTAACAAGTAGAAATAATGGTGTTAAAGGGAATAGCCTTCGTAGAACAAAGCACATGGTAATCTTTTACGTTTCTATTGTCGATATCACAAAATAAAAATTTATGATATATTTTAGGATAATCCAAACTTACCAGAAAACAAAACTTATGAATTCTTTTCAGTTTTGTTCTTCTGATGAGTGGATAGAAGCCGTACAGAAAATGATCATGGCTGCCAATCTTGAATAGAATTCAAGCACCTCTCAACCTTTTATTGTCTTATCAAAGATCATACTTTGAAGGTATTTTTTGAGCTATGGACGGTAGATTTTATCACATTTAGCATTCTACATGGCTAATCACACCTCATTTCAGATTCTAAATTATATCAAAAAGTTTAGGTCTTTCGATGACGATTCACCTTCTAGATCCCCCACAACACGAATTTCTACCTAAAGGTGATCTAGAACAAATTGTTGGTGACCTGACTAAGGATACGGGCATGACTCAGTATGAGATTTAATCAAGGATTGAGAATTTATCAGAAGTGAACCGAATGCTTTGTTTCCGTGGCTGCGGGTATGCCATTTTTAGGAAAAATGCGGGTATGCCATTTTACATGTATAATATTTACATTTATTAACATCCCAACGCGTCTAAAGTAGCATACTAGCCCGATGGGTGACAACATTTGGTTGTAAGATTTCAGGCTTGGGATTTCAAAATTAACTAAAATGCATTCTAGGAAGGGATATCAATTGGAAGAACATTTGCGGATTTGAAGAACTACCAAGTCGATGGAAATAAGGAAATAACAGCGATTGTGCTGATGAACATGGTTGGTTCTTGCTCCTCGTGTTATGTTACTACAGGTTTGACTTAAGTTTTAACTCCTTTATTTTGTGGGCTATTATTTCTTATTTAGGGAGTGTTATGGATTGCTTATTCTAAATGAATTATCCATTTGACCTATATCCTTTTTAAGTAATGCTTTCTATTTTGCTTAATTGACCTGTTATAGATAAAACATAACCTGAATCATCCCACTAAAAAAATAATAAAGAAGTTAGTGTATAACTAATTAGTCATGGCTTTGGGAGAGTCATTTTCTCGATCAGTTGTGAAAGGAAATTTTGGTGGACAAACATCAATGTCGAACATCATAATGGCATTGACAGTGTTGAGAAATATATGTCATGTTCATGACAGGTTCTTCGAGAATAATCAGTTGATATTGACCATGTATTGCGTGGTGAAGACTATGAAACAACATTGATGTAAAAAAATTATTCTAAAAAACTTAACTGGTCTATGTATATAGGTGATTTCATTCTATTTTTTATTTGGATTATGAGTTTTATTTTCCATAGGTAGTGCTGAGGAATAGCTTTTGGTTGCAATCAGTTAGCATAATCAGGTCACTTGTGATTTTCTTATAAGCCCCTTGACTCCAAGGCAAGTATTATTACACATTATTTCCTTATATTATAATTCATAAAACCCAAAATTTATTCATGATCTTTTACAAGCAATGTTAAGGTCGTTAAAAGTCATTTTTGGCTATTTCTTAAAAGCTGAAATCTGAATGTTACTGAAATAATACATATTTTGTAACTATTTGACACAATAATTGTTTATAAGAGAAAATTTCTGGTCACAACCCGAGTTAACCTAAATAGTTTTCTACCACAACTTACCTTCTGGGTGGAGCCTATTTTGATCCATAACATGCCTTGCCCATTTTGTCACCTCTAGGAACAACTTCTAAGAAAGATACGCTCCTTGTGTATTTGATGTTTATATACAAAGATGTGCCGAGAAACCAAATCATTGTGGAATCAATAGGAGGTTCGCTGAACTTAAAATATAACTCAAGATTAATAGGTACCATAGTTAATATCTATAATTTCCATTGAAAATCGGTAAACATGTAGCATGCCAGGCTAATATTTTTCATGCATTGTACATGTCGCTACATTTATGGTAATGAATTAATTGAATTCCCTATGATGGGATTAGTCATATCTAAATAACTAGGAATGTGCCGCCTGTGATGACTTCAAGTTATTAATTATCAGACTAGAGGTGGCAAAGGGGATGGTTGGATAACATGTCAAAGTCGATAGATTGTTGTATGGGTTCAAAATGAATAAGGTCGACCCCTTTTGCTCAAATATTTGAACTGTTATTAAAGAGTATTGCATAAGATATTGTTAAAAGAAAGTTTTTGAATGATGTTTTTAGAAACATAGTGATTTCTAACTAGATCATGCCATCACAACAACATTTCGATTGAGAAAATAAACCTTTTGCAACTTTGACCCATCTAGACCCGGTATCAAAATTGCCACCTCATTGTGTTACCATTAAAAGATTACTTGATCTTTTATTTCAAAATGAACGTTTAATGATTTGAATATTGAACTTACTCAAAGTAGTATTTGTTAATGCAATCTCAATCTTTGGTTATTTTAACAATTCAATTCTTATATGTCACGGAAGTGTGTATTTTTGTGGAATTTGTAAGTTGCAACAAAGGTCGTTTGAAAATGTATTCTAGGATATAGTATATTTCTAATGAGTTGAGTGGGCCGGTGTATCTTTTGGTATAAAAAAACATGGGATCAGATGGGTTAGAATGGGTCTTTTGCTATAAAAAAGACGTGGGATCAGATTGTTTAGAATGGGTGTATCTTTTGCTTTATAAAAAGACATGGGATCAGATGGGTTAGAGTTACTGGTCTTAAAGCTTTTATAACACTTAATAATATATATCCATGGTAAATTTGTATATATATTAACTTCTGCAAGACCTCTTTACTCACATGAATAAATTTGTGATTAGACAGGACGAGACGGGGTATCAATTGAAATGTTAATGCAAGAACAGGTGAAGTTGCTGTTAGCTATGAAAATAAAGGAACTTGGGACGAAAGAGCTAAACGTAATCAAATGAGTAAAGAGGAGCTCACAAATATCAAGAAAGATCGACTATATAAATAATTTTCATGATGTTTTTACGGTGTTGTTTGATTGATTTATTTATTTACAGTATTTCTTGCACATTGACATAGGTGGTTTTGTGTTGTAAGCTATTTATTGTAAGTGTGCATACTGCATAGAGGCCATTTTGAATAATATATTGCTCGAATTTTATATCAAAACTCATGTATGCACTACTCTTTTAACCATGTAAATATATTCATTTTTGTGTTCCTTCCACACTGGTATGAAATGGCTTTATATATTTATTAAATGGGGACGTATGTATTATATTCCAAACAAAATAGACAGATCGGTGTACTAAGCATGTGAAATGGGTTGGCCAAAATGATGAAAAAGGAAGAAAAAATATCAAAATGGATCAAGTATATGTGAGTATTGTCAAACTAAACCAACCTTTTATGCAAGATTTCGTGTACTCTCTCATTTAAGAAAATCAATTCAAAAATTTTCCAAAAACTTCGTTAGGCAAACAAACACTATCAACGACTCAACATGCAGACTCCTCACTAGGCATGGTACCTTAAAATATGACTGGTAACAAAACCATATTTTTATAAACTATAAGGTAGATAAGTAACCATGTCTTACGTTGTGCCCAACCTATATGAGTTTGTCTATTTCAATGTTAAATGACGTTTCTATGGTTGCTTTATATATAATATTAATATATGTGTGTTTTGTCAAAAATAGTGTCGTATATCACAAACACATCTTTAGTCTCAAATCCTTTGAAAATTGATTTCATTTTTTTTATATTTAAGTGTCCAAAGAATGAACATGGACTACTCAAATGTTTGACGTTAACTGCATACGCGTTTATGTTCTTAATAGTTACAAACCAAATTGTTTATTGTATCACTGACACATTACTTATTATTTTTTTCAAAAAATAATGGAACTTATTTACGTTCTTTGTTGTTTGTTAATTTATTCATACATGTAATCCCCTTTTTAGATACTCGAGTATTTGATGTAGACTGCATACCTTTGCTCTTCAAGACTATCTACTAGTTGGATAAGAAGATACAAGTACGTTTATTATTTCCTCATATCGGATTACCATACATTTTTTTTTTGTTATTTATTCACCCTATAAATATTTTACGGTTTTCGTAATTGATTAACCGTTACTTTATTTATTCCCTGGATACTCACAAGGCAAGCCCGCCCATCGGGCGGGCTTTGCAACTAATATATATATATATATATATATATATATATATATATATATATATTACAATTTTTTAATTCTTTTTTTTGTTGCGAAGGAGTAGCCGGGCGGCTACGGGGCCAGGCCGAGCAGCTGGCTCGATTTGGTCTGGGTGAAATGATCTGGCCGATCGGCTAGATGGGCGGGCCGATCGGCTGGATGAAACTGTTAACAAAAAATATCGGTTTAACTAGGAACACATTCGGGCAAGTATACCTAGTCATGTGTAGTTAGGGGTTGGTAAGTTAAGGTCGTCCCAAGAGACTTGCTTGCACTCAAGTGTTGTTTGTTTGTTTAAGCAAGTAACAAGGCGGTGGTTATGATTGTCACGGATCAAACCACCTAGATAAGCAATAAGAGAATAAGCACACAAAGAACATACATGTTTGGACAAATGATCACATGCAAATTAGGAAATTTAGTTTGGAAAACATATTATCATTGATCATCCTTTTGACCTATAGAATCAATAATAATAGTCTAAGTGTTTTATAAATCATTTATACATAAGTCTCAATCAAGTGGTCATATCATGAGCCTTATGCCTAAACCAACAACAACAAAGAATACTTTCGACCTATAGACTTTGATGTTATCGATTGTTAAGTTCCATTTACTTGAAAGATAAATAGAACAATATATTCAAAAGACTCCTTTCGACATTAGTCTAAGTTAAACCTTCACTTGTTATGTTTATTAATTCTCGTGCATAATCGTCACAAAGCACAAGACCAAATCATTTGTCGATTAATGAATTGAAATCAACCACTATTGAGAATCCTTTCGACCTATAGACTCAATAATGATTAACCAAAACAATAAACAAGAACAAGTTCCAATTTAACCAAATATGATATTTTCATCATAATCCAAACAAACACTAATAAAATCCAAACATCCATTTATCACAAGTTTTCATATGAACCAAACAAGTAGAACACATCATTCACAAGATCAAACACGCAAAGGAAATCACATAATCAACATAAGCATGAAACATAAACATGATTGAAATTAAAGGAGATAATACCAAAACATTATAGCCACATTATCAAGTTCTAGAATTCTAACCAAATTATCACAACGATTCTACCCAAAAGAAACAACCATAATACACATCCTCCTTGGCCTCGAAGGTTTATGAAGGTTCTTGAAAATTGAGTAAATAAGAGTATTTGATCGGACCTAGGATGAGTTGGCACATTAAAATTCGCATTAAAATGACATTGGGGAGTCAGATTCATTCAGTCGGGCGGCTGGATGGCCAGGCTGAACGGCCAGATGGACCTTGGCTGGAAAATTGATTTTGGCCGTTTGTTTGCGGGCTCGGGTCGTCCGACTGGATCATTTCTGCCCAAAGTTGTCTAAATGAAAGTTGTAGATCTTCTTCTTACGGACGCGTGGGCTGTTGAATCAAGTCAATCCGAGTTTGTATGCTCAAGTTATGGCTAAAATGGTGGAGGTGTGTCGGGAACAACAATACTTCCAATATTTCTTTGTTTTAGCTTCTTTTGTTCTTTTCTTTCTCGTTTCTCGTCTTGTGCTTTATTCTCGAGTCTTTGGACCACTAACTTGATGACTTTATCTTCACGAATATACTCCACGAGACTTGAATTTGTTGGGAATTCTCCGTACATGGACAAATCTTCGTTTTTTATCGTTTATTCGTCTTTTCTTCACTTTCCTTGACTTTGGCTAACTAAGAACACAAGATACAACATTGTACGAATATAAGCTACAAACCTCGTTAGTTTAATCAAATAGCATGTATAAAATACGGATAACGTTCCTAAAAATATACTCAATTTGAGCGTTATCAGATGTCAATGCATTATTCAAACTATGGTTGACATTATCTCAGATTCTACATGCAAACCTATGTGCCATGAATAAGAAGTTTGATCTACATCTTGTCAATATTATGGTAATCATCGCCCCACATATTTAAATATGTGAATTCGACTTATTCGTAACACTGCATGCTCTATTTCCCATGATAGACATGAAAGATGAAATAGACAAATTCATTGACAAAATCACATTGGATCGCAACTCACCCTTGTGATGAAAATTGTGCATTTGTGTCAACTTGCTTATTTTATGTGTTAATTGCATGTATGAATAAGTATAGGAACTAAGTTATGAAACTAGATCATCCAATCTCAAATAAGAATACGCCAAATCTTAACTAAACGATCTAAAATCACTCAAATCTTCATGACACAATGATCTTTTCAATAGAGTACTTATCTTACAAAAGCATAACTACTTCAAACATTAGAGAATCAAAAGTACCAAACCTTATTATCCAAGAGTCATTACCTAATCTAAGATTTCATACCTAACTCTTAGTTCACCTTTATAAAAGGATGTTAGATATTGACATTATCATCATCAAACTTAGTGTTTAAAACCCTACTCCGACAGAAATATGACCACTAGATACTTCATGAAACGCGTCACCAATGAGAACTCAACCAATGCCTATGAAACTTTTAAAAATCGCGACTACCTCGAGGGTCGCCATTGTGACAAAAACTTTCTTTGTGTGACAAGCTTAAAACAACCCTTCATCACTTCTAAATGCTTCTCACTTGTTAACAGCCTTCCTTCCTCAATATTCAATCGTCACATTTAAGAGTTCTATGTTAGATACTACTTTGACATACCCACACTAACTCTTCATTTCTGAATGTATGGCCATGGGTATGCTTGTGATCTAAGAAAGTTGGGAAGGGTGTTAAATTGTATCTTCAAAAGGAACCTTGTTCTTCACTAAATCAACCGACACCAAATCCTTTATGAAACTCAAGAACTATCATCCATGCTCATTTGCATGTGACCTCCCAGTCAATAGCATCATGATTCAAAACACCATTTTGAGACTCGAGTTTCATTGTGAAGGCATCCCCTTAAAATCATGGGAGAAAAATCAACCTCACCCTCATTTAAAAGCATGGGTGGATGTTTTGCTGTCAAATGTGTTTGTAGAGATTGAAGCTCAAGAAAGCTTGCCTATCATTGTTGGCCACATGCTTTATTGCATTAAGACCAATACTCCCTTCAACTTTGCTTACTTCATAGCTAGAAGCTGAGTGTCTTAGACTACAACAATGAGGCACTTTCGTATGCTACGGTCATGACAACACTCTTTGAATATCTCAAGGACAAACATCCCAATGATGCCCCCCGGATGATTGAAGTTGATGAAGTGTCCCCCATGTCCCCCCTCTTCATCATGGAATCTATTTAACTCTAGAATGTTGTAGTCTAATAAAACCTTGCTTGTAAGACTTATGTAATTGGTGAGTGTCACCAAAATATGCTTGAATGATATAACTTACGTGCCTGAAATTATTTGCTTGTGTGTTTATTGTCCTAGCATGCTCAACAAAAAGTAACTGAAGTCATGAATAACTATACATACAAAATGTTAAAATATGTATATGAATATATGCAATAATGTACAAAGTCATAATAATCCACATTTGTACTCATCCATGTTTCCAAGTTTCCAAATGGTAAGCTAACTCATGTTGGACTTGAATATGTGTATATGTTTTTGCTTGTGTTGTCTTGTGTTTGCTTGTTGCTAGTTATAGCCAAGAACACTTTGAAGTTAATGCTCTTGACCCATGGTTCCCCGCATTGGAACAAGGGGGAGCAACGATCTAGGTGGAGCAATGATCTAGGGGGAACACGTCTCATGTTGTCTACTCTCTACCTCTACAAAGATATAAACCTTAAAATGAAAGACCAAGATCCTGCCTTTTTGATTTGACAAAAGGGGGGAAGGAAAGCAAAGAGCAAGAAGCTCATGAAATCACCGATCGGGGAGAAAGCTAGTATAGCTAGCACTTACGAAAGCAAAGAGCTATAGCGTACATGGGAGTAGAATAGATATGTAAGGCTTATAAGGTGAATACAATGTTCAAGCTTCACCAAATTACAAGGCCAAGATCAAGATGCAAACTACATCAACGGTGGTCTTCATCTTCGCTACGTTTGTAATTTTATTTGCTTTCTGAAATTTTATTTGTCATCATCAAAAAGGGGGCGATTGTTGGTGAAACATTGACTATGATCTCCTTTATGTTTTAACGATGACAAATAAACGTTCGCAAAACATAAAATAACAAACGGTAACCAAATCCGTAAAAATGGATTTTGTGAAACTGGCGCGCTGGGCACGCGTCAGCGCATGGCCAGTGCGCCACTCGCGCTATCCGTTTTTACGGATTTAATTTTGTTGGCTTTCCTCTTACCCGACACATGTGGAAACATCAATAAAGGTATGTACATGGCTTTCCTCTTACCCGACACATGTGGAAACATCAATAAAGGTATGTACATGATATTTGAGCATTTGGGAACACTCCAAATGAGGTTTAGACTTAAAGAGGAGCAAAAATGAATCCTCCTGTTTTTCAACAAAATGCCAACATAAATCTTTTATCAAACGCCTCTAGCCAAGGCCAAAACTTCTTTCTAAACCTAGCATGAACATACTTTCAACATACCATCAAATGAAAGTATTCATTTTACCTTTATCCGGATTTACGTTATTCCGAATCACGTAACAGGTTTTACACCCTTATTGGTCAAACTAAGTCAAAGGTCACTTTACGTAAATGCATCTTTTCTTGTTATGGGATATGCTTTACTTCAGATGCAAAGCACTTAGCTTGTTTTCATCAATATGATTAGTGATCAAATACATTGTTAATTATCATGGATTAAGTCCAAAGTGACTAATTGAGTTTGTGGTAATTGGAGGTTAATCATACTTTAAGTTTTCCTACTCCCTCACTTATAAATGTTTTACAAACCCACACATGTATTCCTCACATGTCCTCCCACATATACAAGATGTTTTTACAAACTCCCACATTCCTCCATACACCACTTCTATTTTTACACAATCCTACAACACATCCTTCATAATCATTTGTTATCCCTACTTACCCAACAAATGATTATATCCTCTACACACTCTAAACATTCCTTTTCTCAAACCATGCCATACTTACACTTGCCCACTCTTTTCTCTCTTATTGGCAATGTGATTATAAACTCAAATCAATCCTTTAATTTCACTCTTGTAATAACTGGCAATTTTCAGAACTTTAAATGACTATTTTACCCTTTGACTTTTTGGGTCCGGCTTGACTTTTTAACTTTTTGACCTTTTACTGTCACATAAAAACAATTACTACGTAACCGATATATACATATTTTTTTATTTACTTTCCGGCGGGTCACCCAAGCTAGTACTACTCTCACCCAGACACGCTTAATTACGGAGTTCTGATGGGATCCAGTGCATTAGTAATGGTATAAAAATTTACTTTTTACCCTCGATATTAATTTTCTTTTATCTTTTTCCCTTTTACCATGTACGTGATTAATTTGACCTAAAACCGGAAAGTTGTCACGCGTAAAACTAAAAAATGTCATCGAACGCGTTCCGGCTTTGGACTAAGATTAGTATATTTATTATATGCATTATTTTATCATTTCAAAGTGTTACTTAGGTCACGTACACTTCCGTTTATGATTTCTACGTTTTCATGTACATTTTGCGTTTTTCGCGTTTTTGATCAAACAAAACCCTGGAAACTCGTAATCCTTTCATGTAAACTCTAGTTATCGTATATCTCGGGATTAAAGGTCCAAAATATCGTGGATATCCATCCCCCTACTCAATTTACACTCATGCACGCACCAAATTAATTCTAAGGGAATCTTTTTACGTTTGCTCATGGTCCCCTCCCCCTCCCTTGGCTTGGCTCACCCTTTGGCTCCAAGTTTACTTTGGCTCCACTCCCCTCCCCTTTGGCTC
>BQNB010210134.1:0-10291 GCA_026074375.1 Tanacetum coccineum
GATTGGGGAGTCTTTAAGAGTGGATTCTTCTGCAATACCTTGATGTCGGACTGGATGATGTATATCTGATGTTGAAGATGAATCACTTGTAGACGGTGCGTCTTGAGCGATTATTGTAGATAAAGATGTACCAGGTGGAACAACTAGAGCATTAACTGCAGTAGCAGAAACATTGGTTGAAATAACATCTCCAGCTCTTTATCTGTTGGAGCGAGCCCTGATTTGAGTTGTCCAAGGGTCATAATGATAGGCTCGGGTCCTGAACTCATGCTAACAGGAGCCATTGTCTGATGCATCTCATCGAATGCATCTCATCAAATGTTGTGGGGCATTGTCACTCAAACTAATGTTGATCATGCAGAACTGTTATGGGAAGAGTTTACTCAAGGGATTCACTCAAACTAATGTTGATCATGCAAAACTGTTATGGGAAGAGTTACTCAAGGGATTCAGACATTCTTCTCACACAAGGCAAGTCATAAAGCCAGTCTGAAAGACCCTAAGAAGAAAGCAGTTCCTCTCCTCATTCCTTACGGGCAGTTTACTAAGATGATAATCTACTATTTGGGGAGCACCAGTGATGTACATAAAAGACCTGAGTCTCCTTGTCATCTTCTAGGAGATGACTTTCTGCTAGGTAATCTCAAGTTTATCTCGAAAGGTGAAACAAATGAAGTGTTTGGAATGGCGATTCCCAAACAATTGATTACTCAAGCCATTCAACAATCTTCGTACTATCCAAAGTATCTGGAAATGGTTGCTAAGAATACAAAGAAAACACTACAGGATAGTGCAAGCAAGCAACCTGAACCTGTAACAATGTGTGCTCCACCCTAGAAGCCCACAACTACTACTCCAGTCAAACCAACAAAGCCACCTTCATCCAAACAACCTAAGTCTCCGACAAAGAAACCTTCTTTCCAACTTGTTGATGAAGATGATGAAGCTCAACAAGAATCTGTTCCTCAACTTGTTGATGAAGATGATGAAGCTCAACAAGAATCTGTTCCTCAAGGAGAAGGTGATGATCTTGCTCTCGAACTGGCTAAGAAGATGAGTTTGGATTCTCAACAAGAAAAAGGAGAAGGTGAAGGTGCTGATGCTGACATAGAATGCGCAATTAAGCTTAGCTTGGATCCTTCCTTTCTGGCAAAGGTCAGGCACCTGTTGGAGGAGTAGTGATCAGGGATCCAGTATCTGAAACAACTCCCAAACTACCAGAAGTAGTGGGAAAGGGTAAGGCTATCGTAACCGACGAACAAATAGCTCATTCCCTGATCGATCTGTCAAAGAAGAAACGTACTACGGATCAGTTTATCCTTGTTAGGCGTGATCAAACACCTCATGATTTGACAACTGGACCCTCTTCTCAACCTGAAGATGATACATCAGAGAAAGTGATCTAGGAATCTTCATCAACAACTGATTCAGAACGAACAGAAAGTGAAACAGAAGCTGCTGCTCCTAAAGGTGACAAAGAACAAGGTGAAGTAGCTTTGTCCATAGTGACATCAGGAGTTGGGATATCTGTTCGTGCAGAAGACCAGGCTGGATCAGACCCTGGAAAAGTACATGAGACTCTGTCTGGACTAGACCCTGAGCCCATGCAAGAAGACCAGACTGGATCAGACTCTGGAAAAGTACATATGGCTCTTGCTGCACCAAACCCTGAGCACATGGATGAAGAATTCCTCGCTACAGCCTACCCAAAGGTTCATGAAAACCTGAAACTCATAACTGACGAACGTGTCATCGAAGATAATCCAGAAAGTCATTATGGTTATATGTCGTTCATGAAAAATCTAGAAGACACTGATAACTTTGGGGATCAATTTCTGTATGACAAACCAACCAAAGATGTCTGATTCCACCATACCTGATCCAAGTCATCAAACTGTCACGTCACCTCCTCCAGTGATCGCTCCTGTCATTGATTTCTCATCTCCTAAACCGTCTTCACAGGTCACACCTCCACCAATCAACACGGAAGCTACCTCTATCACCACAACTCTCCCAGAGATCACTCCATTCATCGCCCTTCAGCTAAGAGTGGCAAAATTGGAGCAAGATATGTCTGAAGTAAATAAGACTATCACTCTGCTGCTGTATTGGCTTTAATTAAATGCCAAGTTCCTACAGTTGTTGATAAGTATCTAGGAACAAAACTTGATGATGCTCTCCTAAGGGTTCTTGAACGATACACTACGGATTTAATTGAGAAATACTCTATGTTGCCTGGCCTAGAGTCTATCAAGAATCAAGAATCTAAAAAGAGTTCGAAAGAGATTATCAGAATCAAAAGGGAACAAGGTGAGAAGGAACAAGAGTCAACGTATACCATCAGGTCAACTGATAAAGTTGCACTTGAAGAATTTGATCTAAAGAGTGCTCTCTTCAAACATATGAATAAGAACAAGACAGCAAACAGAAATCCTGCCAACTACCATCTATACCATGCTCTTATGGAAGCATTAATAGCAGATGAAGATGCCATGGATAAGGAGGTTAAAGACAGGATTAAAGACCACAAAAGAAAGCATGATAGTGATGATGATGAAGACGATGATGATGATGAAGGCCCTTCAGCTGGATCAAACCAGGGTAAGTCAGCAAAAAGAAGAAGACATGATTCAGGTGCTTATGGGTCAGCTCAACCTCCTCCTAAAAATGATGAGCAAAGTTCGAAGAAACCACATGATTCTGATGCATCTGCCTCCAAATAACATCCAACTCTTACCTCAACTGGATGGCAAATCACTGACACAAGAGATGCTGTTATTGACTCTTCGATGCACAGCTCTGAACCCGAATCTGGACATTCTGAACATTCCTCTGATGACGGTTTAAAACAAGATGAAGGGCATATCTAAGATCCCGAGTTGGATAAACTTTCAATCAAGTTTTCAGTTGAAGAACTTCCTGAGTCCAGTTGAAAGTTGTCAGCAGGAGATGGTTCATTTGAGGATTGAGGAGACTTGGATGATTGTGTTGAATACTGCTAAACTGAGGCATTCGACACTAATGCTAAAGGATCATTAGTTGGTTGAAGGAACCTTTCCATCATTGTTCTGTTCTCATTAGCATTTACCTCATGTTGCTTCAAATAGGCATAAAGCTGATCAAAATTAGACTCCTTCAACCCTCTGTTAAGTTTGACTTCAGTTATGAATCTACTCCATGCAAGTAACATGTTGTTCACAAACTTAGAGTTAAGCTGCATTCTGGGCATGGCCATCTTAATGTTTCTCATGTCGTTTATGAGCTTTGTAAACCTAACATAGTAAACATGAATGGTTTCTCCTTTGATTTGACCGAAGTGTTCAAATTCATCTTATAATTGAGATTCCCGGTCATCTTTATCAATTCAGAACCTTCCAGAATCATCTTAACATTGTCCCAAATATCTTTGGCGTCAGTGAAGTGGTTGATGAGTGTGTAGATGTCTTTTGGAATACCTTGTAGTAAGATATTCGTTGCACGAATGTCAGCTTTATACCTTTCCTTTTCTTGAGCTAAAAGATCGGTAAAGACTTTAGCATGTACTGGACCTTGTTGAAGTGGACCCTCAGTTTCTTCAGCAGGAGTTTCTGTGAGCGTTCCCATTTGAAATGGACCTTCATTAATTGACTTCATTATGTTCTCTCCATTATCCTTTCCCAGACAATACAGACGTATACGTTGTTGCCAAGATTCAAAATCTGTTCTATCAAGCATTGGTGGGCGTGTATCAGAACCGGCATACTGGATATCTTCCGACATGTTAGACATCTTGTTTTATTATGATATGATATGTTTTGATCGATCAATGATTAGTGAGTGTACGTTAAAAGTGGTGAAGTTAACGTATTTGTTTTGCGTTTTAGAGTTGTCAAGTCCCAAGTTTGAAATATTCCAAATGTCAAAGACAGTAGCTCAACTCGCCGCGAAGTATTAGAGCAACTCGCCTCGAAGAATAAGAACAAACCGCCGTTGTTTAAAATAGGCAACTCGCCGTCAAAGGTAAATAGCAAACCGCCGTCAACAGTTTTAAGCAACCCGCCGCCTACTTTTCAAACCGCCAGCGTTTTGTTAAGAGAATTGCTATTAAAATATTCAAACCGCCGCAACCTGTTCAAACCGCTGCCTATTAATAAAGCAACTCGCCGCTTAAGATTTGAGCAACTCGCCTCCAATTTAAGCAACTCGCCACTATAGCAAACCGCCGTGTGTGTCAGACAGTTGGCCACCTACTATTTAAAATATTCCTTTTAACCAAACCGCCACGAAGAATATCTGCCAACTCTCCACGAAGAACAACGAACTTTATCACTTAAAAACACCTATAAATCACCCTTTTGAACGATTTTGCTTGATTTCTTTTGCCCAACTCAGTACTACAAGGCTATAGCAACTAGTAACTCCCAAACTTTAACATCACAAACATCAAAATCTGGAGAAAATCAAAAAACGAGCTACAAACCTTCAAAAGTACACATTATGATCTAAATCAAGAAAGAAATCGCACATACACACGATCTAATCATCCCAAATGCTCTGGTACCAATTGTGGTATATCATAAGTCATAACATGGTGACGATTCTTGGATTTGGCTAGTTTCTAGAGAGAGAAACACATGAGAGAGTATTTTCTAGTGAGAGAATTATGTGTTTATAAGAAAATGAATGAAAGACTAGCTACCTCTTCCAAAGTTGGAAGAGGTATATATATAGTTCTTACAATAAACCGGAGATTAGTACCCGGTTAATTACCGAAAGTCATACGTTAAACTATTAACTACGAGCTATAATAAACAGTAAAATACACGGGGTGACCGAGTCTTTTTCTAATACCTAACAAGCCCTAAGAAATTTCCTAACATAGTTCTTGCTAGAATAACCTTCATCAAGAGCTTTTAAATTAGTAATAATAGTATTAAATCTAGCAAAAGCACTATCTATAGATTCGTCTTCAGAAATGACGAATTGTTCATATTGTTGAACCAAAAGGTCGATCTTATTATCTTTGACTTGACTATTACCTTGGTGGGTGATTAACAATGTTTTCCAAATTTCTTTTGCTGTATTGCACATGAAAATTCTTTCGTATTCTTTTATGGGCAAAGAATTATAAATAACCATTTCCGCTTCATTATTTTTCGTGAATCTCTTTTTGAGATCATCACTTTGTTTTTCAAAAGGGATAACCTCATCTAATTTGGTTTCTGGATTTTGTTGAATGGGTTGAAAATCACCGTTGGTAATAACATGCCAAAGATCTAGATCTTTTGATTTAACATATGTCTAGAATCTATTTTTCCAATAAATAAAAACACACTTTCAAGAGTGGTGGTCTTAGCATAGATGACCTTCTAGAATTTGTCAGAATCCATAGATCGATCCAAGCTTTAAAATACAATATATTTTAAAAATCTTGAGTGACCTTGGCTCCTGATACCAATTGTGGAAACTAGAAGGGGGGGGGGGGGGTTGAATAGTTTACAGGTTCGTTTTGTTTTAAAAACTTTGCTTACAAAATATGTAGATTCGAGTTGTATGTTTAACCAATTCATAATATGAACAAAAAATATAACAATCTAAACTAAAGCTAAATAACATGACATATTATAAGAGTAAGGATAGGAACACTCAAACAAAACACCAATATTATAGTGGTTCGGCTACGAAGCTCTTCTTCGCCCTACTCTACTCCCCGAGTATCCTACTCAAGATTTCACTATGTCAACAAGCTCCCTTCAGGCGGAGAAAACCGTTTACACGTCGCTTACGTTATTTTCTGACACTAAGCTAAATGTCGAGTCCTAATCTTAGCTAGAACTAATCTACCACTTCACAATCAATACACAATCACTAGATCTACACTATCGGATTTACACACTATCCGAATCACACAAATACACAAGATAATTACAATAGAGATTTGATACTTAGAAGAAAAGAGGAGAGATCACTAATCAACACTTTGTTTCTTGGCGAATACGAGTGTTCTTCTCTTGCACTTGAATGAGAGGGAAGAGATGAGAAGAAGAGATTAGATCACTTGAAACAAGATCAAGAGATGTTAATGATCAAGATATTTAGTGAGAGATAGAAGGTTTTTAGAGAGAGAAAGAAGTGTGAGAAAATTTGTGCAAAGAGGTCTAATTTTCAGCAAGGGATGGAGCAGTATTTATAGACACGAAAATCCAATGGTCACTGGCGGCGGTCCCGGCGGTCCCAGATATATAAGAGGGCCGCCAGGTAGACCCCGCTCCCTTTTTTATCTTTTTGTGGGGAAGATTATATCTGGTATAGAAGCTTCCGTTTTGGGGGGGAAATTTGAATTTCAAATTTTATGTTTTTAATAAAACTTTTCTTTTAACTATAAAATATTTTGTATAATTAATTTTGTGAAATTCTTTTGTAAAAATGTAATGGATAAGAGAAAAATAATTTCTTGATCACTAATCATGCTTAATGATTTGTTTGTTCATACATTAAGTGATTACTAATCTTAGAAATGGAATTTTACGATTAATAATTTGTAAACGCTTAATTTTATTGTAAACGTTTTTACATTTTGTTATTATCAAAACGTTGAGAGGTCAAAAAATATAAATAACGTTTTTAGACATTATTTATATTAACATGTTTTTGTCATAACAACATTAAAAATGATCTTAGGAAATTCAAAGGAAAGGACAAAGTTGACAATGCTGCCCAAGTGTCAAATGCTACCACTATTGCTCCAGGGATGTATAAGCATGACCCAATAATTTTGGCTCCTAAGGATAAGAATAATAAGGAAACTCACATATACTACCTTAAGCACACTATGGAACAAGCTGCTATTCTTAGGGAGATAGTTGAACAAGCCAAATCACTAAACCCTTTAGATAGTGCATCTTACTCTGCTTGTAAGTATGTTAAGCTGATTCAAGAGTTGCTAGGATATGTTAGAGATACTTTCCTTGATATTCACAAACCTAGTGAGAAATTAGTTGCTATCTCGCCTATTAACAAAAAGAAAACTGTTAGGTTTGTTGAACCCGTAATATCATCCAGCACATCTCAAAAATAGTTAGGCTCTTCCCAAACAAAGACCAAACAGACCACTAACAATCCTGTGTCAACTTCTACAGGAGTAAGTCAGACTACTAAATCTAGCAGGTCAAAGTCTACAGACAATACTAAGAATGATAGGATCCTGCAGATTTCAAGTAGTACCCAAAAGAAGAATAAAGTAGAAGACCACCCTAAGAGATAGTTAAGTCTTTTAAGAATAAACCATTGTGTTGATGAAGCCATCTGGAAATGAAAATGTGCAGCATTTCAAATTAAATACAAATTCTGAGCTAATGTGTGTTAAATGTAATGGTTCTATGTTTGATGTTAGACATGAATTGTGCTTTCTTAAATTTGTTTCTGATATGAATGCATGTTCCAAATCTAAGTCTGTTAAGAATACTAAAAAGAAAGAAGAATGAAAACCTACAGGAAAAGTGTTTACTAAAATTGGATATCACTGGAGACCTACAGGAAGGACTTTCACTTTAGTTGGAAATGCGAGCCCTTTAACTAGGTGCCCTTTAACTAGGTTTACCTCAACTAACATAGTGCGTCCTAAGCAAACCACTTCCCACTCAGATGAAATACAAAAACCATAGATTAAAGTCTATAGCAGGAAACCCAAAAATGTTAAAAATATAGGTTCGAGTAAAATAGCTAAGATTGTAGAATCTAAGAATGCTAACCACTCAGAACCCAATCAAACTTGGGGATCTAATGCAACAGATATTCCATCGTCTTCTTCTCTTATCATGGTAGGTTGTCCAGATTGTACTCTGGTATTTGGACTTCGAATGTTCAAAACACATGACAGGGAATCGCTCTCAGCTCATGAACTTTGTCAGTAAATTTTTGGGTACTGTTAGATTCGGGAACGACCAAATTTCAAGGATTATAGGGTATGGTGACTATCAGCTGGGTAACGTTGTTATCTCAAGGGTATACTACGTTGAAGGACTTGGACATAACTTGTTTTCTGTTGGCCAATTTTGTGATGCAGATCTTGAAGTTGCATTTCAGAAAAACACTTACTTTATTCGCAATTTAGAAGGTGTTGATCTACTTTCAGGGTCCAGAGACACAAATTTGTACACAATTTCTCTTGATGACATGCTTAAATCATCTCTGATCTATCTTCTATCCAAAGCTTCAAAGACTAAGAGCTGGTTATGGCACCGTCGATTATCTCATCTCAATTTCGGTACTTTGTACAAGCTCGCTAAAGAAGGTCTTGCACAAGGACTTCCTAGACTTAAATTTCAGAAAGATCATCTGTGTTCAGCATGTGCATTAGGGAAAAGAAAAAAAAATCCTCTCATCAACCCAAAGCTGAAGACACTAACCAAGAGAAACTATATCTTTTGCATATGGATTTGTGTGGCCCAATGCGTGTGGCTAGTATAAACGGGAAAAGGTATATATTAGTGATAGTCAACGATTACTCAAGATTTACCTGGGTTAGATTTTTGAAGACAAAAGATGAAGCTCCTGCGGCCATCATCAAATGTATTAAAAACATACAAGTTCGTTTGAATGCCACAGTCCGGAATGTTCGAACAGATAATGGAACCGAATTTTTCAATCAGACACTTCGCGAATGGTATGAAAATGTTGGCATCACGCATCAAACTTCTGTAGCTCGCACTCCTCAGCAGAACGGTGTTGTCGAAAGGCGAAATCAAACTCTTGTTGAAGCCGCTCAAACAATGCTAATATTTTCTAAAGCTCTATTATTTCTCTGGGCCGAAGCTATCAATACTGCTTGTTACACCCAAAACCGTTCTTTGATACGTCATCGATACAACAAAACTCCATACGAGCTTATGCAAAACAAGAAACCAGACTTATCATTCCTTCATGTCTTTGGTTCACTTTGTTATCCTACCAATGACCATGAGGATCTGGGTAAATTTAATGCAAAAGCAGACATTGGGATTTTCATTGGTTACGCGCCTGCAAAGAAAGCGTTCAGAATCTACAACATAAGGACCCGGATAAATTCTGAAATAATTCATGTAACATTTGATGAACTAACAACAATGGCTTCTGAACAATTTAGTTCAGGACTCGGGCTTCATTATATGACTCCTGCTACATCCAGTACAAGACTCGGTTCAAATCCTGTTTCTCAACAACCTTGCTTACCACCAATAAGAGATGATTGGGATCAGTTGTTTCAACTAATGTTCGATGAATACTTTAACCCTCCAACAATTGTTGTTTCTCTAGTTTAAGAAGCTGCTGCTCCAAGAGCTGAAGTATTAGCTGATTCTCTTGTGTCAACTTCTATTGACCAGGATGCTCCATCAATAAGTATTCCCTCATCACAAGAACATGAACATTCTCTAATCATTTCTCAAAGTTTTGAAGAATCACCAAAAACACCAACATTTCATGATGATCCACTTAATGAATCTCCGCAGGAAAACTCAACTTCTTAAGGATCATCATCTAATGTGAGACAACTCTACACTCTATTAGAACATCTTGGTAGATGGACTAAGGATCATCCTATAGCAAACATGATCGGTGATCCTTCTCGCTCTGTATCTACAAGGAAGCAACTTGAAACTGATGCCATGTGATGTTATTTTGATGCCTTCCTAACTTTAGTAGAACCAAAGAACTTTAAACAAGCAATGACCGAACCATCATGGATTGATGCAATGCAAGAAGAAATTCATGAATTTGAAAGACTTAAAGTTTAGGAATTGGTACCGTGTCCAGATAAAGTCTTCTTGATCAAACTCAAATGGATTTATAAGGTCAAAACATATGAATCTGGTGGGGTACTAAAGAATAAGGCAAGACTCGTTGCTCAAGGATTCAGACAAGAAGATGGAATCAATTTCGAGGAATCATTTGCACCGGTTGCTAGAATAGAGGCCATTCGTATCTTCGTAGCAAATGCCGCTCACAAGAAAATGACAATCTACCAAATGGATGTCAAAACGGATTTCTTGAATGGAGAGCTCAAAGAAGAGGTCTACGTTTCTTAACTAGAAGGATTTGTTGATCAGGACAACCCCCATCACATGTGTAAGCTCAAAAAGGCTCTTTACGGTCTAAAACAAGCTCCACGTGCATGGTATGATATGTTGTCAAGTTTCTTTATCTCTCAACAATTCTCCAAAGGTGCAGTTGATCCAACACTCTTCACACGACATGCTAGAAACGACATATTACTGGTACAAATTTATGTTGATGATATAATATTTGCATCCACTAATACTGCCATGTGTAATGA
>BQNB010210135.1:0-10291 GCA_026074375.1 Tanacetum coccineum
GGGCACACTGATCATATAACTATCCCACACCCTTGCCATGGACTCACCTTTAGTGCAGGATACCCTAGTACAACCCTCCAAGCCTATCAATTTCTACGTTTTTCGTAATTTCTGGTTAATCCGGACTATTAATGAAGAGCATTGACACCCTTAAACCAATCATTACACCCAAAAAGCCTTAGCCTACCTTATATGTACTCACTTTTAGTACATTATTGTGTTTTAACCGAAGTTGATTATTGAGTACACGGTTGCTAAGTCCTTATCCTTGTAAATACAGTTTTGGGATGATTGGGATTCATGGTAGTATTTATTTCGCAGAAGAATGGGGAAGAAAAGTTAAGTCAATACCCCCCAATGTTTGTCAAATAATCTGCATGTTATTTTGATCCACCTCAATTCGGGTCATTAGTTAGATTGTTAATATCGAGCATGTAAAAGCTCAAGTGTATGGGTACGTGTTATAAACCCCATGTGATGTATTATGTTATTAAAAAAATGAGAAAAGAAAAAGAAAGAGATTGATGTAGAGTTGTGTAGAGTTTGTATATCTTCGTCCGAGTCTTGGCTTAGCAACCAACCCAAAGTGTATTCCTGTAAATAATTAGCTAACCCTTCCACTCTAAATTCACCCAAAGTCACCCAAATGTATCCCATCCGTTTCCATTTCCATTATATGTTATCTTACACCTACACCCCACAACCCTTTAAAAAACCTATTAGATAGTAATGAATAATACTTGCACTTAGCGGTGGAGGTTTGATCTTTTACCAAGCCTATGGTAATTTATATGCTATGACAGGTAATGAGTGTGATTTTTCATTTCCCCCATATGTTATAGTTCATTATACACCCGAGTAAAAGAGAGAATCCCAAACACTTATGTGAGGTGCTATATCTATTTTCTGTGCTTTTAATTACGAGGTCTAGAATGTTGTGTTGTAGAATATGTTTAAAGAGTAGGTAAAATGACCCCTCATATTGTTATTGTCTAGATAGAAAAGCCCATTTGCTTGAGGACAATCAAGTCCCAAGTGTAGGGGTATTTGATGAGGTGTCATTTTATACACTTTTTCGGGGTCATTTAACCCCCAAAATTGTGTGTTTATGTCCAAAATAGGTACTTAATCGTTCCTTTTCAGGTATTTCGCATTTGGAGGACATTTAGATGAATTACACGTGACTTGGGCTCATTTGGAGAAGAAACGGATGAGATTACTAACCAACACCAAGACTCTTAAAGATTTATGCTCACAGAGCCTGGAGACGGCGTCACAAGCTATTCCAGATGCCGTCACAACTCATCAAGTTACGGCGTCACATATTTTAAGACGCCGTCAGCCCGCAACCGACTCAAACGTAGATCTAGAAGATTCTTCTTACAACGGCATCACGACTAAAACGCGACTCCGTCACGTCGTTTTTCCTATATACAAACCCGAATTTAGGGTTTTGAGAGTGTAACTTTAGAATAAAAAGAGGGTACGAACCCTAGTTCGTTTAGCAGCTGTAAGAGACGATTTTAGGGCCTAAAAACCCTATTGTACTTCTTCTAATTCATGTTTTAATCAAGTAAGGTTGACTTAATCATTCAATATGTCTATGTGTTGTTTGATTTATTGTTCTTACTTTTTTCTTAACATGCTTGGCTAAACTTATTATTGTATTTATTTATAATTATATGAAACCTATAATGTAGATCTTAGTGGTGTTGCCTCTTGTGATGGATGTATACGTTAGGTCTTAGAAAACCAGCTTTTGTCTGTATCGCTGTTGATATGTCTAGTGAAACATGATTGTGTAGAAAGGATACATCAGGTAGCAGTCTTCATACTACCTTGCCCCCTAATATGGTTGATCCACTTTTAATGTATTTCACATGCACTTAGTAAACTCCTAGGGGCCGTGTAATAGTCTTCATACTATCTTGCATGTGCGTTGCTCTAGCGGCATACTAAGTAGATGGCGGGTTCGTGTAATTCGTTCATGCTTTAGGAAATAGTTGCATAGATCATCACAAGTGTGACAAGGCTACAACACTAGGAGAAGCAATCTAGGGAGTAATACATGATTAAATAAGCACAATCTTTTATCTTATTGTTATCACCATTAGTTTAGATTAATATTTAGTTTAATAGCTAAAACTAAACCTCTCTCCAATTATATGATTTTACCTGCTTTCATAAAATACAAAAATACAAAAAGAATCTTCCTTCTACCTTTAGAATTATGTTAGACCGTGATCAAGCCTTCCCAACCTATTCCTCGAGTGAACGATAAACAACCCCAAGTCTTGCCCATACTACACTACAACGATTAGGTGTACTACCTAGGGAGTTGTAAAACTTCTTGTGTAGAAGTCTAACGATGACCGCACATCATTTATCAATCTCCTTCTCCTTTGACAATGCATCATCTTCAGCAACCATTTCAGGTTCTTGATCATAAGTGGGTGGAGGAGAGTTGACAATTGCTTTACCTTTGTTTCTGGTAGCAGTTTGTTATGGTATGGTTGAGGAATTTTGAGTGTAGTGAGTAGGATGGTTTTAAGGATGGTATACTGGTTGTTGTTGAGCAATAATTACAAGTGGATTAGTAGTGCGTGCTAGTCTTTCAACTCTTATCTCATTGAATTTGTTTTGGTGTTGCTTTAGAATGTCATAAAGTTTATGGTAGGAGATAGTCTTCAACTCTTGACATTGCTTAACAAGTGTCACAAACCTTTTCCATTCTAGTTGTAATTGAAGTAAGAACTGAACATTCACTTGATGATTGGTAACATCACACTTATTTCTGACAAGCTCATTCATCATCTTGTAGAACCTTGAGTAATACGATTCAAGTGATTAACCATCACATGATGTGAATTTTCCAAACACCCAATACAAATTGGTTTCAAGATCTTGAACATTGATAGACTCACCATATTTTAACCTTTCAATGGCTTTCCACATCTCACATAAAGCCTATAACACAATAATGGTAGAAAGACTAGAAGAGACAGGAAAGAACCTAGTTGCCATTGTTAGGGATGTCTACGTGTTTGTCAGAAGTTTCACCTATGTCACAGATTTTGTCGTATTAGAAGACATAGGAGAATTCATTATGAGCGATATGGCCGAAGTCTTGATGGGCAGACCCTTTAGAAAAATCACTAAGCTCAAATATGACGTCGCTAAGGGATTAGTCTCATTTACCAAGATCTTCGACACATACACATATAGGATGCCAGTACAATACCTAGGCTCAAGAACTTCAATTGGAGTAAGATCCCACCATTATTAGAACTTAGCAAAAATGATTTGATGAACAGACTTAGGCACTCTTACGAGAAGAATAATTGTTATTGTACAAAAATGGCTTAAAAACTTAAGTCCCGAATACAAAACATAAGCCATAATGAAATAATGGCTCATTCGAGGACGATGTGAGCATTCATGAAGTCACGTAAATACGTGTGACTTCGAGTCTAGCTACCAGACTCGTTAATAAAGAAAAGCGCTTCTTGGGAGGCAACCCAATTTACTTTCCGCATATTAGGAGTGTCTTGTGTGCTTTAATTCTTCATAGTTTTTTTTATTATGTTTGAACTATCTTGTAATCATGTTTTGTTTGTCTTTAACTTCGTCTTATTTCAATCAAAGGTATTTTGCAAATAATAAGTGTAGGGGAATTTATTCGGATTTTGAGCCAAATTCAAACATGATAAATGAATTGTTTAGATTAATTCACGTCAGTTTCGAGTCATACGATTGAATTGTTAAATCTCAGGTTTTATGCAGCCATTTACACAGGAATTAACTTTGATTGAATCAAGTGTAGGAATTTTTCATCTAAAAACAAAAATTTTCGTTTTCACAGACTGTGGATCAAGGCAGATATGCCATATAGGATAACCTGATACTACTAGTTATCCTATACGGCGTATCTGCCTTGATCTCTGCTATTACTTTGAATGAAGACCAGAATGATGTGCTGAGATGGAGGAAAAAAGATGGATCATTAGGAGATTTCTCTGTGAGGCAAGCTTATTGTGATCTTTAAGATTATTCTTGAAATTTTGTCAAATTGAGATAAAGTGGTTTTGGTTTTCCCCAAACATGCATATTTATTCTCTATTTAGCCCATCCAGGGAACATACTACTAAGACAAAATCAGGGAAATAAGGGATCCTATTATATGAAGGTTAAGTCTAATATGCGATAAAGATAATGGATTTCTATGATTTAACTATATTCTTCAGATGTAGATTTGCCAACTATTTATGGAGAAGGGTAAAGGATAAAATCAAAATGCAGTGTGATGATATGGATTGGAAGGCCATTGTCTTAAAACTCTCAAATATGCAGAATGTGAATAATATTGGAAGTATTGTGAGAAGATTATGTTTTGCATCTTGTGTATATCTGATATGGCAAGAAAGGAACAGAAGACTATTCAAAGATGAAGGAAGAAATTTGGATGATTTGTACAAAATTCTAACCGATACTATCAAATTGATGCTATCTAGTCTAAAAGTTAAGGTATCTCAAGCTATAATCAATATTGAAGAATCTTAGGGTATCAAGATGAATGTTGCAATTGATTAGTCTAAGCATATATGGAGGAAGTTCATGAGTTATGGGGAAGAGGATGCCTGGTGTTGATATCTGAAGAGTACTGAGGGGTATTTGATTGACGAAAATGCACAGGAAAATCATAGCTTCAGCAATAAATGGTTGGTTCCTAATGATAGTAAGCTGTTTGTGGAGACCTTCAATGGAAAGTACCTTGTATCTTGGAGTCCTCCAGGTATGATTGTACTTATATGTGCCTCATTTCTTTGTTAGTTTGGCCTTGGGAGGAAACTAGTAAGATATGATGGTACTATGAGAGGTCTAATTCTGGGGAATGTACCATAAGGTTTTCTATTGGGTTGGGGAAAAGGTCTGGGAGGACAGTGTATGTAGAGTGGAATAAAGAGTGTGTGTAAGATGAACCTCCTGTCCACTTCAATACACTGTTCATTGGGGATATGGGTGGGTCCTAGAGAGGGTGTGGTTCACTTATCCAGTGGATTTCAATTTCCTCTGTGCCCTGTATTTCTATTTAGTTAGGTGTAGTTGCTGGATGGATTGTAAGGGTGTATAGTTTGGAAATGTAGTTGTGGTAGGTATAGCCCCTTTCTTAGTGTGAAAGGGAGCTATGTACTTCTTGATGATGCCTACTTAATTCATTTCCTTCTTATTGTGGATGTGAGTTGAATGAGTTGGGAATGGACTGAGTGTGGAAATGTAGTCAAAAGTATATGGTATTTGGTGCTTAAAAGGTGGATTAAAGTCTGCATTTGATGAGTGATTGATAGAAGGATGTTTGGATTATACATCAGACATGTTGTTTTAGTTGATACGAGATTGTTTATTTGTATCAGAGTTCTTTGTTTATATTGTCCGAGTTCGTTCTTTTGTATACAAAGGAATAGGGATTTTCTTTTCCTTTACTTATGAGTTGTATGTAGCTATTTTAATAATATATATTCTTCACCTTTGCACCAAAAAAACAACCATGACCAAATATGATACATGAGTACATGACGAGAGTATGCTAGATGTGTTTTAATTATAAAATATTTATAAACTCACATTTCTAAGACTAGTCATAATGCAACCCACAAGACCGGTCAGTCTTCACCCGATAAAAGAAGAGGAAGTTAATAGTTTAGTCTTCGAGTTTTTTAAAGACGCCGCTACGCTTTACAAGCTTCCCTTTCTACAACTCCAAATATCTTACGAAACTCGATTCCTAGAGATTGTCACAGTGTTCATGATCGTCTAGTGGCAGCTTACTTCGCTGTACAACCATCATACACCCCAAAACAATTTTGTAAGCGATTCCGAATGGGACGAAAACTATTTACGCGCATTGTTCAAGAACTGAGTGATATGTGCCTGTATTTTCAACAAACTCGTGATGCTGTTGGAAAATGTGGAAATTCCGTTTTAGTGAAGTGTACTTTCGCAATTCGTCAATTAGCATACGATGCCGTTCCAGATTCTCTAGACGAATATCTATAAATCGGTGATAAAACTGATCATGATTGTCTCGTTGCTTTCTGTAACAGGGTTATGGAATTATATGGCGAGGAGTATTAGCCAATGCCTACACAAACTAACGTTGAAAAACTATGTGCTTGTCATGAGTGTTGGAAATTTAGTTTAATTGTTGGATTGAGTTCATAGTAGATAATGTGGTAGGAGGTAACTAAGTGTATACTCCATAGGTCACTGAACCCCTGACATCTGATAGGGAGAAATGAATTCCAGTCGCTGATGAGTTCATGAGTTAACTCTCCTGAACTGAACAATTCTATCAGTCGATGGCTTCAGCTTTGTACTCCCTAAGTAGTAAGCTGAAGGACACCATCAGGGAGTAATCCATCAGAGGATATATCCTCAGCAAGTTAACTCATCGGTGAGTCTTTTCAGCTTGGACACTTTAGCTTGTATGCTCTTCGCTGATGAGTGTCCAGGTTGCTGAAGGAAGACTTAGCATGAATGAATTCAAATACTTGTAACAGCTTTGATCTATTCAAGGGGCAGTTATTATTGCATTAATGATAACGTTTAATTGGTCGTGTAACCACTAAATCCCGACAATCATGGAGCATATTATGATGGAATTAATGAGCCGGTTAATTATCATAATTTCAAGATTAGGGTTTTAAGTGATATCTCCTATAAATAGGAGATTAAAGCTTGCATGGAAAGATAGACAGAAAACGAAAAACACTTAGAATTTGAGAGGTTTCTAGATGCATGCCTAAAAACAAGAAAAAGCACTTGTATATACACAAGGAGGTATTCGTAAACCCAGGCATATGATCCGAATAAACCTTCTTTTAAAAAGTGAGCACACCGACTTCATTTAAATCCGTAATACATTAATGGTAATTATTTAGTCTCTTGGTTGTCTTTACCCAAACTATGAAACAAACAAAGTAATCCGACCACTAGGAGAAACATGATCCCTGTTATGAAAGAAAGGCGATTGACTATACAAAATTGGCCTTGGGCTCAATTGCCCTATTGGACTTCGCGGTCATTTTGTAGGGGTGATTATGGACCGGGATCTAAAACCATTCATTTAATTATAATCAGTTGCCCTTCACAATAATTTAAGAATTGGTCATGCGTTCTTTTGGTGTTGTAGGGATCTAACATGATCATGCAAACGTTATACGTCAATTGCCTCTTTAAACGATCTCAAAGTCGAGAAGCACTAGAGGTTCCATTTGTGGCTAACGATGTAAGTTATAAATGGGGATATTATCTTACTGATGGGATATATCCGGAATGGGCTGTTCCTGTTAAGTCTATTTCACAGTCAAGCTCCAATGATACGAAGAGAATAAGATATAAGCAAGCCCAATGAATACAAGAAAGATGTGGAACGAGCGTTTGGCTTGCTAAAAAAGTGTGCTATAATAAAAACTCTCACACGGTCGCGGAGTTTTCAGACAATTACGACATTGTTGTACACTTGCATCACATTACATAATATGTTTCTAAAAGACAGAACAAAGGTAATCTCTCCTAAGTTTTTTCCTGAGGAACAACATCGTGAAGATGATCTCGTACGATAGGAAGAATATAGGTTATATACACAGCTTGGAAACCCATTTTAATCTTAAATCGATTTAGTTGGAACAACAATTGGCGTCAAGCAAATGACACTATTTATTGAACTCTTTTTAATTTTTATTTGAATTATTAATATAATATTTTTTAGCTATTAATAACATTTTTTAATTTTTGAAAATAAAATGTTCGGTCACATGTTGTCATCATTACTGTGTTTTGGTCTCTTATTTTATGGTTAGGAAAGAGAGAAAGTTGAGTTGGCACTCACTAATATGATAATATGATTTAATTACTTTGTGTGATTGCATTACTATTAGGGTGTGTTTGTTGAAACTAGCGGTAGCAGTTAGCAGTAAGCAGTTAGCAATTAGCAGTTAGCATTAGCAGTTTAATTTATAAAAGTGTTTGAATATAGATTTTAACTGTAACTTTAATAATGTGTATAAATGAGTAATGTTAAAATGCTAAATGATAAACCTAATTGCTTAAATTCAAAGACCCAATAAAAAATTGAGAAATTAACGTTTTTATAATTTTATAAATACAAACTGCTTTCTCTTCTAAACGAATTTTGTAATAATAATGATAAACGCTAAATGCTAATTGCTCAAAAATGCTCTTAAAAATTGTCTACCAAACACAGTAACCCTTATCTAACATAATAATAACATAAGTTCCACATTTTCTAGCATAACATCTTGAGTTAACTTATCTAAGATAACCTTAATGTTAAAGGTAATCGCAGCATTTTAAGACGCAATGCCTGAAACGACAAGATGTAGGCCATGAAAATTATTTGCCGATATGATTCCTCATCCAAAATTGACTTTATCATTCTCTATTTTAATCAATTACGTTACTGAACCAAATAAATAAAGTTAATTAATTGTCAACTAAAGAATAAACTAAAGTATAATATTTTATAATCGAAATTAGAGTCTAGGTGTAGTTCTAAGATTAACATACTTCCTCTTTGTAAGTTCTAGAGCGGGTTAAATATATGAACGACTAATATCTTCCTAGAAAAGTCAACATAACCCCAAATTTCTAAAAACATTCAACCACACCTTGAGCTAAAAATTAAAAAAAAGGATTCTTCCCACTCAAATGATAAAAGTTCAGATCCTAAAATTACAATATTTAAACTGCATGACAACAGGATTATTTAAAATGGTTCAAAACATATATACTAAAAATATACATACATGTTACGACCAATATATAAAAAAGAACACATAAATTGATTATGGGAAACCCTGTTAAAACTAATCCATCTACCAAAGGATTGATACAAATTGAACAAAAACGAAATTAATTATTTGACAGTGAAATAAAGATTTTTTATTTTATCTTGCAACATGCTTTTTAAAATAATACGGAGTACGTATAAGATAAATTTGATATCTTTAACTAAAATCTAACTCAAAGTAACATGTTATTGTTTAGTTTCTAAGTTTAGAATCAATTAGTGGTCACTTTGGTTTACGTCAAGGCGTCAAGCCTTATATTTATAATTTATAAGTCTTCTTCGCCATAGATCAGTCGTGCTTTTACCGCGTTGAGTTTGTCTTTCTGCTCTTTTTCTTTTTGCATCTTTTCAGCGATGAGCGGCAAAAGTTGATGATAATTTTTGTCGCACACTTCCCTAAGAATGGTTCCTCAAGCCCCTGGGGGCCATTCCTTCCCCATGTGTTCCTCACGGCGGACGTGGGATTGTTTGTGATTTGTTCGTGAGTGCTCATGGTGAGTTTTTAGGAAAACGTGGTTGCGTAAGGGTCCCACGGATGGCGCCACTTGTTAGTACAAAATTCGTGTCGGGTTAAGCAGTGTCAAGGTCCTTTGACGGGTCGGGCCTCCAAATGACTTGAACGCGTAATCTTGTACTAGAGCAAGAGAAGTAATGATTTTCTGCACAATTAAAAGTAAACCGTTAGCCTTACCGTGGGGACGGACCCCACGATTAGACTCCGGCGTGAGAGTAAGTATTCATATTGTCAGAGTATGTGTCAGAGAGAATAAGAATAATTGTGTACCTTTTGGGATGTATTGTGACCCCTATTTATAGGTGTCTAGTACTAGGGTTTCCTAGTATTTCGGTTACTTTAGTAATGGCCGGAGTGGGTCCCTTGTCGGGCAAGGGTCCGCGACAATCGTTTTGAACGGACGCAGATGTTCTGCGGACGGATCGTCTTATAGGTGGATCCGCGGACGGATCGTCTACAAGTGGATCCGCGGACGGATCGACTACAAATGGATCCGCGGACGGATCGTCTACAAGTGGATCTGCGGACGGATCGCTAGGTTCGGGGCCGAAGCCCACGCGAGTTTGGGCTTTACCATGGCCTGTTATTGATAGGTTTAGTCAAAAAGCCCAAGTGCTAATGTGGCCCAAACCCAGAGACTTGGTATACCCATTATACGTCATCATCATCCATGCAGGTTGGTCACACTGGGACACAAGCGAGCTTTTCGTCCATGGCAAAAATGAGACGAATATAATGCTAATAGGTATCACAATGAGTATCACAATGCCCAATGTCGACAAATATAACATTAGTTGATCTTGAATCCGAGAAATCAGTCTTGTGCATACCATAAGCTAATGCAATGGCAGTGCCATCATGTATCAACTTCAAAGGTTTTAAACCAGCAAGAAGTGCTGCGTCGAGGT
>BQNB010210138.1:0-10291 GCA_026074375.1 Tanacetum coccineum
TGGGTTGTGGGAATCAAGATATCTTAAATGAGCAGAAACTCGTTCATTATATAGACTTTGAGTTGGTTACGACGTAATGTATGCGTGAGGTTACGCCGTAACCTTGCTGACGAGGCTTTCCATGTTGTAGATATAAAATATGTTACGGCATAACTAATTAGCCTTGTTACGCCGTAAGGCTAACTAGGATGACTTACCCTTCCATAATAATAATTGATGAGGTATAGTCTCCCTCGGAGCTTCTAAAAAAGAAATATAGCTTAGATACTCCTACCAAACTAGCACGGGCTAAAACTAAATAAATACTCTGGAGAAGTTGACTTGTCGAAGGACATGTCAGGTTTGGAGTCACCGCCAGAACTTCGGAGAAGCTGATATGTCGAATGACATCTCAGGTTCGGAGTTATTAGCTCTGTCCTAATGCAGCGATATCTAAGGACAACACGACAAAGGTACAGTCATTGTGAAGGACCATAGTCCTTGGAATGACACGTGGCCAAAAGTTCGTACCAAGATAGAGCCCCAAGGTTATGTCTTGTAGCGAATCTCAAATAGTATAAAGGGAGAGCTTATTTCCCTAAACCGGGATATAGCACCTACTCTGGACCATACTTTGAATATTCCTCGCGTTTATCTCATACCACCATACTTACTCTTACGCCGGAGTTGGTCCCAGATTCACACCCTGAGGTGAGCTAACGGTGTTCTTTCTTATTTTCAGCTAGGAGATGAGGGACTAAGCTCTAGAGGAACCATGATGATCCTGATATTCATTACCGCTGAAATCATTTTACCAAGCCCAAGCAGCCCGCGTAAATTTACCTTAATATTTAGCGTCATCCGTGGGACCTGGCATTCCAATCAACCCAAAGAAGAAAACCGAAGAAGGCATGGTTGACTCGCAGCCTATGGAGGAAGAATTTCGAGGAGCAGTAACAAAGGACATGGGAACGAAAACCCATAGGGGACCCACCGAACCAGTCTTGTAAATGCAAAAAACCCCTTCCCCATCTTCGGCCTTCATCAAAGAAAACATTAATGTATTAAGAACCATGATCAAAGAGCATGACCAAAAAGCCAAGATGAAAGCTACACCAAGAAAGCTTTCCTATGCCGACTCTGACAAGGAAGCTCTGGCCAGGTCATTAGCAAGAGGTTTTTCTGATAGATTCTCTCTCAAATCTTCTGGCACAGCTGGCACTCATAAACAAACTCGCTCTGCCAGTAAAAGTCAAGGAGGCTAGAAGACCGAAGCATAACCAAGGAAAAGACAAGAAGGGAAAGGTCCAAACCCAAAGGGAAAAAGTTCGGACATCAAGAAACAAGCTTGGACTTTGAACGTGAGGAAGGTTCGAAGAACGCATATGAAGACCTGAATTCACCTTACAAAAGGCCTAAACCCACTCCTTTTACCCAAATAATCACTCGTTTCAAATATCATAGGAGGGAAAAACTCCCCTGGAACATCAGGGTATATGAGGGAAATAAAGATCCAGAGGACCATTTAGGCATCTTCTCAGCGGCGACCGAACAAGAAGAATGGCCGATGCCCATTTTGTGCTAAATGTTTCGCCAAACCCTAGGTGGAGCGGCGCGAAATTGATTTGATGATTTGGACCCTAAGAGTGTGAACAGTTTCGAGGAACTAAGTCAGAAGTTCTTGGAAGAATTTTCACAACAAAAGAGAAATGCTAAAGACCTTATAGAAAATCACGGCATCAAGAGGAGACAGAATGAGGGCTCACAAGTTTCATGAATTGGTTCCAATCTGAAAGTTCACACATAAAGGGAGTTCCTATGGTTCTACGTATCTCAGCTTTTATGCATGGTCATAGTCATCCGAAACTCACCAAGAAGCTCAATGACAAAATACGTAAGACGGTGGACGAAATGTTCAAAAGAGTCAGGGCCTTCATAAAAGGAGAAGTGGCCGCTTGGTCAGCAGAAATGGTCTGTCCTTCTCAAGGGGACAAAGGGAATACTCGTCCGACATGGACCGGAGGACCCGAAAAAGCTAGAAATAGAGGCGGCCCAAGAGAAGCACAAAGAAACATGGGGGTATATACCCTTATCGCCGAAAAGATACTTTCACCCCACTTATCAAGACTCTGAAATAGATCCTTACCATGGAAAGCGTGAGCTTCCCAGAACCACCACCTTTAACTTGGAACCTCCTGAAACTAAAAACTTAATAAAAATCAGGTGACTACCACGGGACAGGGGTCACAACGACCAACGACTACTATCAGTTAAAAAGCCATAGAGGAAGCAATGGCCTCAAAGAAATTAGCTCAACACTGGTGAAGGACAATCCGCCAAACCACCAGCGGAATGGGGAATCAAGGAATAATAATGTGAAGGTCATAACATTATAAGAGGAAGGAGGAAATTCCAAAGGCCTTTTACAGAAGAAAGGTTCTGGTCTAACGGATGAACTCGACCTTCCAAGCGATCCCCCAGAATCAATTACCAACGGACTAAGACCCATCTATATGAAGAATAATTAAAGGTGAATAGTCCTGAATGATCCTTTTGACGGTGGAATATTTTTTAGAGATCAGTATGAACATTTAGCTTCAGAACCTCATTGTCACAACCGGTTAAGACAGAAGATTCAGAGCTCCGATGGTGGTTTTTCAGGAGAAACATATCATCCTCTAGGAGTAATAGATCTTCGAGTAACTATAGGAATGGCAGGAAGAAGTAAAATGGTGCTAATGGAGTAAATAAAATGTTGTTCATCAAACAACGTTATAATAGGAAGGACCGAAATGAGAAGCCTTAGAGTGGTAGGTATATCACCTCCATACTATGATCAAATCCCCACTAGACCAAGAAAGCGTAACAATGGAAACCAGTAGGGAGGCTCTATGGGAATGCAGATAGCTAGAAAGGGTGCAAGGTTCGTAGAAGGAGGTACAGTGGCATCAACATGAAGAGCAAATGTCCAGGTTAAGAGAACAAGTAATACTAAGAACAAAGAGCAGCTCTGGTCGAGAACCTAATTCAGGTCCGGTACCGCTTGAAAAAAAATGGGGCAGGGAAAACACAGAGGAAATATTCACCATCAGCCATGAATGTCTAAACTGGTACGTGCCAATGGGGGCCACGTTGACATCCGATTGTAAACAGTTATCAGCAGGCGTCCTCCGGGAAAACATGGAGGTATTCTCTTGGACCGGATCGGAAAGAACGGGTGTACCACGATTTGTCATGGAACATCATTTAAAGATGTACCCCTTGGCTAAACCAATCGTTCATAAGATACGACCTATGACGCCAGATGGGCGACAAGCACTGAAGGAAAAGGTGTTCCATTGGCTAAAGGAAAGGATAATTAGGAAGGTCTGGCACCCCGAATGGATCGCCAATACGATACCTGTTAAGCTAGCAAATGGAACCTAGAAGGTGCAAGTGGGTTACTCTAGCCTCAACAAAGTCTGTGCCAAGGACATGTACCCCTTTTCGGAGGAAGGGGAAGAGCTAGCATCATTAATAGGATACCTTTACAAATGTTTCCTATGACTCCTGATGGAGTACAGCCAAATAAGAATGTCAGAAGATTACAAAGAAAAAATCGGGTTTCATACGAAAGAAGGAGTATACTGTTTCACCCACATGCCAAAAGAATTAAAGAACTCGGCGGCTACACTTCAGAGGATGATGGAAAATGTCTTAGCCGATAAAAAATGACGAAACATGGAAATATACTTGGAAGAAGTTGTAATAAAAAACGAAAGTGGACAGAACTTAATTCAAGATGTTGAAGAAACACTAAGAAAGTTGAAAAGAGTAAACATCAAAATCGATCCTATCACGTCCTCGTTCAGAGTTAAGGAGGGAAGGTTCCTTGGCCATATGGTAACCAAGGAAGGAATAAGAGCACACCCAGAAAAAGTGCAAGCAATCATCCTAAGCCCCACCCTAAAAAATTCAAATCAAATACAAAGTTTATTCTTACAATTAACGACCATTAGCAAATTTATCACAAAACTTGTGGAGCTAAAGTACCCCATACGTGAGGCCCGAATGAGGTTCAAGACAGCAAAAGGATCTGGCTGGACGAACAAAGCTGAAGAAGCCCTCAGAAGGATAAAAAGTAAATTAAGCAAATTGCAAACATTAGCTATTCCAAAGGATGGAGAAGTTCTAATGCTATGTCTACGGCAAAGAAATGAAATAATAAGTTCAGTGTTGCTGGTAGAGAGGGAAGGAATCCAAATACATGTCTCCTATGTGAGCCGACCACTACAAAATGGAAATATGCTACACCCCAACAGAAAAGATGGTACATGCTCTAATTCACACAACAAGATCCCTGAGAGCAATCTTAAGAAAGCATAAGGTTAAGGTGGTAACCAATGGACCAATGGAGGAAACACTGAAGCTTTCCGGAAGAGAATGACGGTTGTCAAGATGGGCTGCTGAAGTATGGTCGTATGACATCTCATACATCCTAAGAAAGGAGGCTGAAAGATCAGTAGTAAAGAAGCTCTTTAGTCAAGGAAAGCAAGTAGAGGAAACACCAAATGCAAACGAAGAGGGAATGCTCAACCTAAGCAAGAAGCTTCAAATAAAATCAACCCCAACACCAAGGGCCTGGAAGTTTTATCTAGGTAAAGAAACAATTGAAGAAGGTTCGGGTGTAGGAATTATCCTGGTCAATCCCTAGGAAAAGATGTATTCGTATGTCATTCGTTTAAAGTTTAACGCATCCAACCATGTTATGGATTATGAGGCATTATTGGCAGGACTAGCCGCTTCTACTAATCAAGGTATGAGAGACTTGCATGTATTTATTGATTCATTAACATTGGTTGCTCAGGTAGAAGGAAACCACACACCAACAATGGAATAGGAGAGGAAGTACAAGGAAGAAATTATGGATGCAATGGCCCCATCCACAGGTTCTGAACCACACACCTCCTAAAAATCCTAAACCTAAAAGTTGAAATGTTGACAGGATTGGCAACTATAAATTTGGACTTCTCAATCAAGAAGTATCGGTAGGGATCAAAACAAGACCATCGGTGGAGGAGGCAAGCAGCAGCAAGAAGGGGAAAGCAACAAGCAATGTGCTAGGAGCAAAACCAAACTACAATTGTGAAGCTAGTGGGAGTAACTGAATGGACTTGTAATCGCAACACATATTTAATAGCATTATGTAACACATCCGAGGTAGCCATTTTCAAAGTGTTAGTTCACCTCGGAGGGCCCTTTTATTTTTATATCTAAGTATTTGATTTTTACCTTAACATTATAAAGTCAAATTCTGTTGGATAAATAACAATGATGCAAACATGAAGCATGGTAAGCTTTGGATGGTTCGCTACCTCCGGATATTAATAAAGGAACACACTTACCCCATGAACACGAAACACATATAGGAAGGCAAAGTTAAAACACGAAAACTTTAGCATAAGGCCGAAGGAGGGGGCACAGTGATCACCTCCTTCCGAACAAGAAACTCTGATGAACAACAACGTCATGGAGAGAACATGTTCCAACTAATAAGGAAGGAAATGCAAGAAACCTATAATGTATACGAACATAGCTAATAAACATTTGCTCTGGTATATGGAGTGTTCCGGATGTGATCGTCCGGATCATACAAAAAACATATAATAGGAGCAAACATAAGGCATTTGGGGCATAAACCAATGATAAAGTGCTAGATACAAACGTACAAACATTACAAACGAGCTATGAGAAACAAATTGGCGTACCAAATAGTAGATTATATGAAAAAGGAAATTACATCACAAAGTACTTATTACAAGCCGGACGAAGCCGATAATGTTAACTGAACATAGTCGGTAGTTACATAAAAAGAAAAGTAAAACAATACTTAACGAGCTAGTAACCAGGCAAGCCCAAAAGCTAGGCATGATAGTACGATTTCTGCTCCGGAAAGCAACATTTATCCCATTGAACCTATAGAGGCTTGACCAACTATACTACAGGTCCCAAAGGGGAAGCCATTCAGCCTAGGGCGGGTGACATGACTCAGGATCCGCTGGATGGACAACCACACATCTACAGTCAGTTTTCCCTAATCTCAGAGCAACAAGTATTCTTCGGCATACCACGCTCCCCTCCTCTAATAGAAAATAGACTTACAAAAAAAAGGAAGAAAGGAAAAACTAAGTCTAAACTCCAAAGGAGTTAGCAGCAGCCTCTTCACCAGCAACAGAAGAGGGAACCAAACCATCACCTTTCTCACCAACGGAAAGGGCCACAACAACATCAGTAGGGCCAAAGGAAACAAGCTTTGATCCTACCGCTGTCACTTCAACAACATCATCTAAAATATGAGAGACGCCCTCCACAAAGACACTTCCAGACTTAGAAGGGGCAACACCATCAGTCATCTTAAGATCCGAACCATCAACCATAGCATTCACCCGCTCCTCATTCTGCTCAAAAGAAATAGTAGAGGAAGCAGGGACAACATTAGTAGACAACTCTAAGGATTTTGAAGCAGGTGTCATAGTCAACTCATTTACAATAGGAGGAGAAACAAGAACATCCCCTGAAGTGGGGATATTAGCCGAACGAACCACTTTTTCAGGCTTAAGCTGAAGAATAACCGATAAAGGTTCAGTAGCATGCTCCAAAATCTTGTTGAGAAAGGCAAAGTCAGTTTGAGCAACAAGGGGGAGGCTTCAGCAAGCATATCATGTGCACCAGGCATGAAATTAGCCATCTTATTCAACATACCATCAAAATCATCCTTAGTCCAATGCATACTCAACCCATGCTCAAATCCAGCCCAAGCAGCCAAAGAAAGGAGTTTACCCTAAACTCTACTAAACTCATCATAAGCGAGAAACTTCCAGACCGAATCCTGGAACTGGCCACAGAAAAAGGAGGCAAACTCTGAAGGAGTTATTTTCAAGCGAAGGATCTCCTCATCCTTTACAGCCTCAAGCACAGTGGCCTGATTAAGAGCGGCAGATAGAGGAGCCACCTCGACATGCAGATTATCCAAACTTTTGGTAAGGGACTTGATCTTCTTTTTCCTCTCATTTCCCTTAGCCTTGGACTTGGCAAAAGAAGCATCAGAGGAAGAAAGTTTATCGTTAAGTCTGGAAACCTACTTCTTCAAGGTAGACACTTGAAGCTCCAAACCAGTCAAGCTAGCAACCTTCTCTTCATAGCCCTTCAGCCTAGAGTCAAGTGATAACACATACTCATAGTGAAACTGAAGCAAACCAAAATAACGAGAAAGAAGCTCACCACTATGAGACATCATCATACAATGTAGCACACTCATGTTTGCACTCAACTTATCCTCAGACAACGCTTCAACTCGGACCATCTCACCGGGAGTAGGAAACTGATCCACCACAGTTTTGTAAATAGCAGGATCCTTGAAGAGTTCCTTAGTCAAAACCCCAAAAGTAGGCTGGTACGGAGCATCCCACTCCTCACGAGTAAACTCACAATTCCTAACAACGCCATCTTGAGGATAGATGGCATAATATGGACCAGCAGAAAAAGGGAAGAAATCCGCATGAATGGCATCCCTGGACACATCCCTAAAGGAAGGAACAGGTTCGAAGGATGGTCTTGGTCGGCTCACACCAACAGATGGTGTAGTAGCATCATCGGCCATAATGCCCTTACCCCGAGAATCTGCAAAATAAAAGCACAATAAGACAAAGAAATAAGACAAGGAAGAAAACAAGTTAGAAATCAAAAGTAATTACCTCAAGTGTTAGAACCTTCAGCGGCAGGAGCAACAGAGCTCCCACCCTAGTTCCTTAAAGAATGGATCACAATAGCAGAACAAAGGGGAGTAACCAACGGAATCTCAACACAAGCATCATCATCATCATCACTTTCATCATTAGAGTTATCCACAAACAAAACTAAGGCGAGTAGTACTACCAAACGATTGAGCCAGGGCAAACCTAGTACGCTTGGCAACTTGGCTCGAGGTGGCACCAAAAGTGCAGGACTTTTGCTTCTGGGAAGCCTCAGCCTTAGCAAGAACCTTAGCACTAGGAGTACCCGCAGTAAGGTTCGTTGGAGAAGGATTCAGAATAACAGTATCAGCAGCAGCAGGTGAAGTACAATAAAAGGGGAGCCTCTAAAAGGTAGGCCTGGTGTCATGATGAGGCTCCTCCTGAACCTCTGAACCAGTTCACTCTGGAAGACAAAGAAAATCATGAATGCCCATAACTGCAAAAAAGGAAAACATCAATGAATACAAGCAACAAAAGGCAAAAATACAACAAAACATAGTTCAAACACACCCACATACCATTTCCATCACCACCTCAAAGTACTAGATCACAAACACGGATCTTCCAAACATGACTCAACCCAGATAAAACTAACACCTCCTCAGGCATATCCCTCAGCTTTATAACATGTGCTCTCAACCGACGCACATCAGCCATACTGAAAGAACTAGGGCGGGCCTTAGATCATCAATAGCCACGCCCGAATGTCTCCAACCATAGAATCTAGAATATCCCGCTAATCAATTAAAAAGAACCCACTCTTCTAGTGCTTCATGCAAGAACGATTATCATCAATACAAACTAGAGAAGGAGCACGTTGCTTAGCAAAAGAAAACTAGTCACCTTGTTTACATAACGTTTGAAAAACCCTAAACAAGGTCACCGTCGGCTCTATCTCAAAGATTGACAAAGCACCTCAAAAGTAATCACCTTATTAAGACCTAGAGGACCTAACTGAGAGAAATGGACCCTATAATGTTTGATAAGGGCCGAAGGAACAAAAAAAGGAATAAGAACACCAAAAAATCAAACATCCAATGATAAATACCAATGGCATCATCCGAAAGCTCGAACGTCACAAATTCTTCTAATGGTAGCCGAGGGTGAAGGTCACGTGGTATCTTATATTTAATGATCAGATCGTTCAGGTCATCTTGGGTGAGTCTGGAATGGTACAAATCCATATCTTTTTTAGCCATAATTGAAAAAGCAAGAAGGAAAAGAAAAAGGTACCTAAGAAGGGGAGGAATCCATAGCAAAGTAAGCAGCGGCAGAAATCAAAATCGATAGCTCTGGAAATAATATGCGTTTTTTACAATAGCAAGGGTAAAGCAAAAAGTAAAAAGGGGGCTGCTATTTATAGGGAAAGAAATAAAAGGCATGACGGTTAAGAAGTTATTACATGACACGTTGCAAAGAAAACGTGTGGACAAAGAACAAGCCACGTCCGCATAGGCAGAACATTAATGACGTAAAGCACATTTAAGTCTAGCACTAACAACCAAGCTTGACAGATACTAGACTAGGGGGACATGATAAGGTGTTAGGATCTGGTACTAGATAGATCTTCTAGCCTATGTGGTTGTATAATACTTATGTAATCACAAGTATATACGTGAGAGACTCTAATAATTGTTTAGGCGGAAACTAAACAACGTAATACAAAGAAGAACAAATATAAACAATGATCCTCTATGGATCTTTCTATTGATAATAAATTGTTTTTGTGCTTTTCTCATCGGTTCCAAACCCTAATGCTAAAGGTTTCTTTTATAGAGAAGAAACCCTAAATTGCTCAACAAGATTCCTAGAAATGCGTAAGAGATAAACATCAATCTCTTCCTAATATATCTCATTCCTATATTAATGAAATAATTCTAGAATATAACTATAATTCCTTAATTACAATAATCATGTCTATAAATAAGATCAGCAGATACTATCTCTGTCAGCAGAAACGAGAACATGACCAACAGAAACATAATCAGCAGGAACGCTACTTGAACTGCCAGCAGGAACGACTTAATGCCATCAGCAGAAACGAAAATCTCTAACAGCAGAAACGACACTTAGTCGTTTTCAATTATTCCCAACAGATCCACCTCTTAGTGATGATGCAATCTGAAGTTTGCCACTTCAACAGAAGATAATTAATTGGAGGTACTATCCTACTTGTGCAGTACATTGCCTAACATTGGATGCATCTACTATATATATGTTAGCAGATAGAAAATATCCTTTGTCAAACGATGCTTGCCAAGTAATGCTCAAGATGAAGCTTCTAGATGGAACAATGGATGAAGTTTGTTATCAACTCCTAAAGATGATTGAGAAGCAAGTTGAGATAAGAAAGTAATGAGTCTCTCAGTAGCAGTGAGCATATTTTTTTTAGAAACTATGGACTATGATGGAAATGGGAAGGATTGTTTAAGTGTTGGTTTAATCATCACACAAAAAATGGTCATCAGTTCACCATGTCTAACAGACATCAAGAACTGGCTAGTCCAAGGCAAACAGCTTTGGTAAAGACTTCTCAAATC
>BQNB010210140.1:0-10290 GCA_026074375.1 Tanacetum coccineum
TCTTTCTGATGAAATGTCTTTGCATTCCTGAAGAACAATCAAATAACATACAAGGTTAGAGAAAGAGAGGTGGTTTAGAGAGAGAGAGTGGTTGGATGAACATTTTAGAGAGAGAGAAACATGAAAGAAAACTTGTTTTATGTGTGTGAAATAATAAACAACCAACACCCTCTTCAAGGCATGGAGAGGGTATTTATAACCTAAGTGTGGCCGGCCATGGAGAGCTTGTGGGCTTTACATGGGCCTTTTGGCCCAATTAGATTAATATCATTACATTTGACTAACTACGGGCTTTGACTAACTATTATTGTTAGTGACCGATACTTTTCGTGTTTCTAACAATCTCCCTCTAAGAGAGGTCACTCCAATTTACAAAGACTTAATCCTAGCATACTATGCTTTAACTTTAGTCTTGAGCTCGTAGTTTTTAACTTCAATCATTAAATTGTGAATTGATGTAGTGATCATATACTTTAGGTCTTGAGCTTGTTTTCTATATATATTGAGAAGTAATATAAGGTTCATCATTAAAAAGAAAACTTTAAACTAACCACAATAACCATCATGGTTTTAATATTGTTTCGTTGTTGTGAATATGTTCAAAAAGACTATTTTTAAGATATTCAAATATGCATTATTTGGTTGTGCCATAATAAATATATTCATATATGTATTATTTGGTTGGACCATAATACTCCTATCGTCTCAAATTTATAGTTTACGTTTTTTTTTTTGATGTCCCAATTTAATTCTTCACGATTAAAAATAGATAAAAAAGTTTGATCAAGTCTATATTACCCTTGTTTGAAATTATTATTACAAACTTTAATTAATTAACTAAAGGTAAAACTGTCATTCTGCTAAAACGCAAGAAGGAGAAAACAGTAATAAATGCATTTTTCTTAAACTGTATATTTTTTGTAGGGAGACAATAATCTTAAGACGGATGGAGTAATAAAACTTCCACCACCTCCAACCAACTTAATGTATAACCAATTTATGCACACGTTAAAACAAATATAAGTTATACAATAATAAAGGGCAAATTGACTCTTATAGTTTCATACTTTATTTTTTTTACCATTTTGAGTACTCTAAATTTTTATACCATAAGTGAGCCACTGAACTTGAGATTTTATACCATTTTAAGTATTTTTTTTAATATAACATATGCGTTTTCAACCGTGCGTTTTTGCCGCCCGACTAGCCTATTACATTACAAGACCCAATTTGACTTTATAAGACTGATAACATTCTTATTTGACTTAATATAATTAAGGCTAACAATCTCCCTCAATGTTGAGGTCTCTTTCTTCAAACTCCTTCGTACCACCGATGACGTTCTTGTAGGAGTTTGCTTTGTTTTATCATTGTCTCCCCTGACGTTGAAGATATGACTTTTGACGTTTATGCTTTGCCTTGTTTTTGGTCTTGTCTTGTTTGTAATGGCTTTATTCATTCATGCTTTGTGATCTTGATCTTGAGCCTTTATCTTTTTGACTTTGAGTTCTTGAGATCGTTATCTTGCATCATCTCCTTGACTTGAATCATCTTGATTTGACTTCCTTGATCAACTTGTGCTCTTGACCAACATGCTCATACTTGTTACATTCTTGTTTGACATATATGATTATAAGTCTAACAATCTTCCCCAAATAGACTATTCTTTATTTGACTTTGAGGCTCTTTGATGGTTGGGAAGTTTAGAGTCAACGATCTTGATGTTGAGCGATTGACTTTGAAAGCTTGAGTATACATGTGGTTTATGATCCCGACTTTCACGGAATGAGGCTGCAACACCGTCGTCTTATCCTGAAATAAAACAGTTAGCAATAAAAGATGAATATGGCTTTGTCATTCATCTTGAGTTCGGTTGCATTAACCCCCGTTTCCCATTTTTATAGTATAAATACTATACCTGTGATTAGGTAGATTCAAAGAATCTCCTTGACAGGGTTTCCAGCTCAAAGCGTAGGATCTTCTAACACAGATGTATTAGATTCACCATGCTTGCTAGCTCTTAACCGAATGTCCTCAAAGCAGACACACGGTAAGAGTGAATCAGATACTTACTATTTTTCTGATTAAGTCATCAATTCATTTACTGGACCAAAATTGATATCCAGTTATCACAAGCTTGATTCATATAGAATCTTGCAAGTCACCTACCAAGAGCTTGTTTGATGTTGGCTCAAGCAGGATTTTCATCTTCACTGTGAATACTTAAGTATCACTCGGATGTTCTGGCAAGATCTCAAGGATAATGCGTAGGACTCTTTGTTACAACTTGTGAACTTTATGGTGTTCAACAAGTGTATTTTGAAAAATGTGTCTAATGAGATTTATACTTTGATTTCGTCTGGCTCTAGATTGATTTTGTGCACTTTTAGTTTTAGTAATCGGAGGCTGGAGCCGACTGCTACCTATTCAATATCAACAATCTCGGAGTGAGATGTCAATAGATAACGTGTGTATCTCCGTGACAAATGAGACAAGTTTCTTTTGAGAGAAACCCGAATGGCTGGGAAGGGTTGTGCATTGCATCACTGGGTCCATGATGTCGTCTTCAATATCAACAATCATCTTTGTGATTTTGATAGATTATGTATTGACTCGGTTTCTGCCTAAGTTGTTTGGAGGGCTGCTTTGTTTTCACCCTTTATCCATACATTTCTTTTTCATTCTTCAAACCCTTCAATGCTTACCAAGACGTCATTACTAACACCTTGTTGTGATTGTTCCAGTGTTAGCTCAATCTTAGTCGGCATTTTTCCCTCTTACTCATTTATCTCCAATCATACCTAAGGACTGCTATTTCTAACTATGGAGTGTCCTTGGGTAGATCCCTCCGGTTCTGGTTGGATCGTAGGACTTATTCCTAACCTAACCACCTTATGACTTCAGAATCGTCGTAAAATTATAGGTTTGTTGGGTGGTTTACAGAGCGAAACCAAAAAAACCATTTTCTGACATTGTTATTTTCAAATACTCCCCCTACACATGTGCTCCGAGATTCGAAATTGTTTAGCACATGAAGGAAAGAGTTGCACTTAGAGTCTTAAAGATCACATTCTTCTATATCATATTTTAATTACAATTTTCTCCCCTTATTTTAAATAATAAAACACTTAGTATTTAAAATACCAATTGATTAAAATTTGACATGAAAAATTCCATGGGGAGAAAAATTATACTACATATTGCATGAATTCATTTCTGGATAGTTTTTCCCCTTCAACGAATATGGATCCCAAAATTATATAAAATTGACATTGGAATGAAAAATTGGATATGACACTACAAAATGATGAGACGGCGTTGAGATTCCTTAGTGAACAATGTAAGATTATTAATTGACATAGTTTTCACATTTTAATTTCACAAAATGTGTTTGGATACATAAAATTGACATTTATGAAATGTACCCAACACATTAAAAGGCTTTGGTTTTAAAAAGCCCCCCCTCAAAAATTGATTCACATAAAATGACATTCTACGTACTACAATTCTTTGAAAATTATTCGAGGAAGGGAGTGTTGAACACACAATTTTAACAAATACCACTTTTTATGGAAAAGTACCACAAATTATATTGTAGACAATTTTGACATTGAAAGTTCTTTTTGAAAAATTATGTTCAACGATTTTTAAAACACATGATAGAAACTCTCTCCTTTTTTAGAGTAAGCGCACTGAAGCGTACACTTCCCTATCACAACGGACCGAGTTATGCACTGAATGTACATAAGTCACTATGAGAAAATTAGAAATGACAGGTTTTTGAAAAGCAGTTGAAACTCTTGCTTGAAACATCATTACACGTCCGTTCGATGTTAATCAACAATTCTAGGTACGTAAAGTTATCGATTCCACAGACAAGGTCGAGAAGATTATTTTTTGTATTTTTGAATTTTATCTGATTTTATTTTGTGTTTTCTAGGTTTTATATTTTTCTATTTTCTTTTTGTTGGTTTTATATTTTTGTATTTTCTTTTTCAAATTTTTTTTATAAATCAAAAATAAAAAGAGAATAAAAATATTTACAAATCGAATTTCCATTTGCAGAGACAGTTGTAGCTAGAGTTAATGTGGATGAAGTTGAATCAGGTTGTTGTTGACGTTTATTGTGAAGCAGTCAGAATAGTGACAACGGAAGACTTTAAAACAACTTGATTTTCTCCATTGAAATATTCGTCGAACAAAGGACCGAATAGCAAATCCAGCTCATTTGACGTTGTTACTGTCTCAGCTGCTTGATGAACTTCTGTTGACATTGTGGTGCGAGGCTTGAACCGTTTTGTTCAAACTTCGTTTGACATTGAGGTTCGAGGCTTAATCTAAAAGGTGTTTGATTTATTTTAGGAAAGAATAGTTGTGGCTAGAGTAGATAGGGATAAGAATGATGAACGGAGGAAACATGAAGAATTATCGAGTGACTCCTCTATTGGGCGGACCATAAACTGGGGAGGTCCCATATATATTCGGGGCCGCGAATTTTTTTTGGGGCCGTTTTCTAAGATTATGAAAATTTCTCATATTTCCCTTGTTTTTTAGAATCACCCAAGGATAAGAAGGTTGGAGGGAAGGTTGTAGCATTTTCCATCTTTCAAGAATCACATATTCTAGTTAAAAAAAATACATGCGCTGGGGCTAGGTAGAAGCATATAAATCACATAAAAGTCCATAAAAAGTCATATAGCAAGCAACAAGATTAATGGGAAGATTATACATGCCACTATAAATATCATAATAATACTAGTTTTAATTCCTACTGGCAAGATATTCCTGATAAAGTCTCATTTTATGTTCTACTCAAATTTTACGTGTGGATGATTACATGTACACATCGAACATCTTCCAAAAATTTCATCCAGTGTGAGTATTATATAAAGGAGTCATTGTTATCGATAGAAATGAATTTATGATGATTTGGAGAAAAATCGTAGTATTGTCTAGAAATTTTGACAACAAAAGTCCGTATGGCAAGATGCCATTGGAACGATGTTTGAAGTCATTTATTCGATTTATGATGAAATGAGAGATGTTGAAGGGTGTGGAGGAAGTAATGCAGAAGAGCATATAGGCTTCACAAGCCAATAATAGATTTTTGTCAATATCAACGGTACATATGATGTTCTTACGAATGAGAAGATGTGCCATTTTGAGATAAGGACAAATCTCTTCGACGAAAAGATTGTATGGATCCTCAAGTGCAAACTTGAAATCCTAGAGACGTATACTTAGTTATATGTAAATGATTGAGGTTGGAATGAGTAATTTGGTATCAGATAAAGGATCTTTGTTGGAGAAGTGTTGTGTTTGTTGATGGATTTTAGAGACCATTCATTGTTATAAAAACAATGTCCTTCAAACGAAATGTTGAGTAGTGTTTCAAAATCTCGAAATGATGCACCAACTCGTTTACCATTTATTTCAAACAATATGATCCAAAGATCACTTACTAGAGTGAGTTCAAACGTTTGATAAAATTCGTGTATGAATTTTGGATATAAGTTCCCTTTTAAATGAAGGAGGGTTTGAAATTCGCAGTTTTGTTTAGGTTCTTTTCTAAGGTACCTTTGGAATCGAATGTTTTGTCAACAATTCTTCCTTTATGAATAGGTCGACAAGGCATTTTTAGATATGGTAATTTTTAAGAAGAGTTAGTGTGATTAGGAGGGTAAGATTTGTTTGGAGTTAAAGAAATGTGAGTTTTTGTGTTCATCTTGAGACATTCTTTTTCACCTATCATCAATAAAGTGTTTTAGTTTGTGTCATTCATAATTTTCAATATCCTTTAGACAAATGACTAGTGTGTGCCTATATGTAACAAATGTGGAGTTGCGGTTAACTCGACTAGAAATAAAACCTAAGAGTTAACCCAAACGCTCCTTAATTTAATTTTGCTCATCCAAACATGTAGAAAAATACATATGAATCATGCATCTCGACTTTTGTTCATGAGATCATTATGCATGTATGCAAAAACAGTTTTTAGAGTGTATTATTAACAATGCATAAAAACAATTTTTATTGAGTGATCCTAACGTGAGTAAATTTGAAATAAAATTAGGTTTTGCGAAAACAATTTTTGACAATACATACTTCAATCATGCAAATTCCAATGGTCTACAGAAACATATTATTATATACATTGTGATATAGTTGTAGTCCTAATTGTACACAATTGCACTAAAAATGAAAATTCCCCAATTTTAATTTTTGTGTTCATCATGAACCCTAGACACAAATTTAAAGAAAATAGAAGAAATGACTTACAATTGATGATGTTAATGATGTTAAGGATGATTGTAGGTGTTGATTTTATCTTCAATTAGTGTTTTGATGGTTGATTTTAAGTTTTGGTGGTTTTTGGGTCGTGGTTCATCAATGGTGGAAGAGAGGGAGTGTTTGTTTTTGTGTTTTCAAAAGTTGAAGGTGACAGACATATGGCTCTCACTGGTGGCGGTCCCATATCGATATGGGAGCCGCCCATTTTAATCCGAGGGCCGCCGGTGATATGGTGGCCTCCCTCAGTTGAGGGTTTTGGACTTAAATTTTGACATAATTTTTACAAAGAGGAGTGACGTTTTAATCTGCAATTTGCGAATTAAAATGCTCAAAGTACTTCGGACGAAGTATTTAAGTTGTCACGACACGGAGTGGAACACGGACTAGAATCGAGACAGAAGAAAAAGAAGAAGGATTTATGGAATGTGTTCCATCATTCCTAAACCAAGACGTAGATAGTGGAACGATTCATGTTTAAGGGGTTCAGTAAGAATGTCGGCGATGTTGTCAACGAACGGCACTTTTTCGATAGATATATGTCCTTTCTGGACATTATCACGAAGAAAGTGGTGATGAATTTCGATGTGTTTGGTTCGAGAGTGTTGCACCGGTTTTTGCTAAGGTCAATCGCGCTTTTATTGTCGCACATGATCGGGACGTCGTCGTAGTCGATAAGAGCTTGTTTCATCCATAGTGCTTGTTGACATGCCTTTCCGGCGCTTACGTATTCGGCTTCGGTAGTGGATATAGCAAGAGCGGTTTATTTCTTCGAGAACCAAGATGTCAAACAACATCCCACGAACGTACAAATACCGCTTGTGCTCTTTCGGTCCACATAATCTCCCGCATGATTAGAGTTGGCATATAACTATGGTTTCTATGTCAGTCACCTTAGGATACCATAATCTTACGTGCGCATGCCTTAATGTACAGAAGATATGCTTAACCGCTTCAGTGAGAGTTTTGGAGCCTCTTGGAAGCAGGCACAAAGGCAGACACTAAACATGATATCGGGCCTACTTGTCGTTAGGTATAATAAACTACCTATCATGCCTCGATACTTGGTACTCTCTACCGACTCACACTCTTCTTATTTCGTGAGTTTAGTATCGGAGGACATGGGGGTTTTCATTGGTTTAGAATCTTCTAAGTCAAATTTATTAATCATTTCTTTAATATAGTTAGATTGATTAAAGAAGATACCATCTTTCCTTTTGTTTATTTGTAATCCTAGAAGAAGTTAAGTTCACCCCCTCAGCTCATCCTCGAACTCGTCATGCATGATTTTGGCAAATCATCACACACATGTCTTGAACTAAAGGTATTATTTTAAGGAGATCATTAAGTTCACCCATAATGCTCATCTCGAACTTGTCAAACATGATTTTGGCAAATTCATCACACATGTCTTGACAAGTCGAACCGAATATAATGTCATCGACATATATTTGAATGATACCAAGCTTTAGGAGCTTGTTTAAGACCGTATAGAGCTTTCTTAAGTTTATAAACATGATCTAGTTTCTTGAGTCAATAAATCTTGGAGGTTGTGCCACGTATACCTCCTCATTGATAAAACTGTTTAGGAATGCACTTTTTACGTCCATTTGGAATAGCTTAAGATCTAAAGCAAAAGCATAAGCTAATAGTATTCTAATAGACTCAAGTCTAGCAACTGGGGCATAAGTTTCATCATAATCGATGCCCTCTTGTTGATTATAGATTTGAGCAACTAACCTAGCCTTATTTCTAGAAACAACACCGTTCTCGTCTAACTTATTTCTAAACACCCACTTAGTTTCTATGATTGTTATATTCCTAGGTTGTGGTTCTAACTCCCAAACATCGTTAGCAATGAATTGATTTAATTCTTCTTGCATAGCGACAATCCAACTTTCATCTGTTAGGGCTTCATTCATATTCTTAAGTTCTATAGTTGATATAAAACAAAAGAAGTTACTTTGGTTTTGGGCTTGTGACCTAAGGGTTCTTTGGTTAAGGTTTCCTATGACATTTTTTAATGGGTGGTTCCTAGATACCTTAATATTGACTATTTCATCAATCTTTAATGTTTCATCCTCAATGTCATTTTCAAGGTTTTTCTTTTCGGTAACCTTAACTGCTTCTTCTCCATCTAAGTCATCATCCACCAAGGGTGATGTCTTTTAGGGTGGAGGAGTTTCATCGAATGTCACGTTTAGTGATTCTTTGATTTTCCTCGTATGTTTATTAAGAATGATGTATGCTTTACTATTTTGGGAGTAACCTAAAAAGACACCTTCGTATGACTTTGGGTCAAACTGAGTGAGGTAGTCTTTAGTGTTTAAAATGAAGCACTTGCATCCAAACACTCTAAAATAATCAAGAGTGGGTTTCCTACCTCTTAGGAGTTCATAAGGTGTTTTTCCTAGGATGACTCTAATTAAGATTCGGTTGAGAATTTATGTTGAAGTATCTGCGACGTTACACCAAAAATTTTATGGTAACGATTGCTCATTCAACATAGTCCTACTCATTTCTTGAAGTGTCCTATTTTTTCTTTCAACCACGCCATTTGATAAAGGAGTGCGTGGAGCCAAGAAGTTATGTGTAATTCCATTTGCAAATTGCACCTCATTATTAAATTCTCTACCGTGATCGGTTCTTATTGACACTATTGCACATCCTAATTGGTTTTGAATTTTCTTACTAAATATCTCAAATTGATCAAAGGCTTCGGTTTATCTTTAAGGAATCTACTCCAAGTATACCTAGAGTAGTCATCTACTATGACTAAGGTGTAGCGGTTGTCACACCCCGACAATGACAGAAACTCAGGAATGCAACATAATGATCAATCATTACACAAGGTACAAAATAGAGAAAACTACATTGCATAAACTCCAAGTGCTATGAAGACCATCTACCTTGAACAAACTCAAGTGATGTCCCAAATCGTAACTAAATCCAAAATCTCTTACTCTTATGCATATGCCCTCGCAGGGGACCATAAACCAAACTTAATCCAAAACATTCAAATACTAAAATCAAACAGCAAACAAGCAAGACTTTAAACGAAATTCCATACAGTATACTTCCAAGTCTGCTATCAATCACCAAACTATTCCTCTTTCAATTCACCTGAAAATGATACTCGAAAACGTCTACAATAATATTGGTGAGCTCGTAGGTTTGACCTTAAACCCAAACGTTGTGCCAATATTTCAATAGTGGACAATAGTGCTATATGACATTGAATATATGCAAACAACCCTAGCATCACTGCTAGTAAGAACCATATGTCACTTACGCATCTAAAGGGCCTACCAGCTGGAGCACTATAATTAGGGCAGGACCTCACAACCCTTACATGCCAAACATAGTACATGCATGTAAAATCACCAACCTTTCATGCCAAACACAGTACATGCAAGTAAAATTACAACCCTTGCATGCTAAACACAGTACATGCAAGTAAAATCCCATATATTCACATAACAGTCATAAGCACATATCTTGTCCCAAAAACAAAACCACATTTTGCACAGATCAATTCAAAACATTTCAAAACACATTTGAGTATCATTTTCCCCCAACGGAAAAACAGTAAAAAGTGGGGTACGAGAACTCACCTCAAGCAAGTCTTTATCTACCCAATCTCAATCACACAAGCAATTGCAATGACGCCCGCACATGACCTAGTCCAGTTAATGTCCCATTTTAATCATCCAATTCCAAAACAATCTTATGTTTGATGCATAGAGTTTAGATGCGTTGTACAATTTCCCAAAACAGTTTTAGTGGTGTGATGGTTGACAACTTATCTCCACAATCATATCAATCTCATTCTCCGATAATACATACTTATACTATTTATCGTAAATAGATAAGTAATGTAATAAATATTTATAATTATTAATTATAAATATATCTCAACAAGTTTATTTGATAACCTCGAATACCATAAAATAATTACTAAGCGATTTAAAATGAAACGGTTAATCATAATAAACATATTAA
>BQNB010210142.1:0-10290 GCA_026074375.1 Tanacetum coccineum
GCTATTTATAAGCAAACCATAGGAATATCCTAGACTTTGCTATGTGTTTTATTCTGGTTGGATGGAGCGGAGCATGATCTCGTCAACCAATAGGAGTACGTCTGCCGAGGCTCCGAAATCGTGCCCATGTGTGACAGTTTTGCATGAGTGGGAATAAAGGACAACCGTTTGTCCTTACCGGATCCACAAAATATTATGTTTTGTCTTGTAGCTCGGAGCCTTATCCGACTCTTTGGAAGCTTTAAGTTTCCTAGAGGCTCGAGGCTCCGTTTTGGGTGAACTTCATTGTGTGTTGGCGAATTTCCTTACGATAGCCCTTAGTTGACTTTACGCCAATGAACACTTCGAATTGTTATGTGTGCAGCATCGGAGGCTAGGCTCCGAGCCGTGAGATGTGGTACACCATCAGCGAGAAATAAACTTTTTAAAATATAAAAAAATCTAATTTCATAATATAGTCAATTTAAGTTAGTAGTATTTAAACAAAACATTAAATCTCATATTTGTTTGACAAAAAGAAATGTGTCACTGTTTAGATTGAACTTTTCAAAACGACTATCTAAATGGAATGGGAAGAGTTGAGATATATGAGTTCACTAAACCGATCCCTATAATGTGAACAAAATACGAATTGTGACATAATTATTATTATCATGTTTTATATTCTTAATCTAACAAAAAAAATATGTAGTGATTCTATTTAAATGTGCCTTTAATATGAAAGAAAAGTTGAAACAAGAAAAAATAACAAAATGAAAAAAAACACTAAATAAAAATTTCATAGCAAAAGAAAAAAAACTAAAAAAAAACATTAAAAGGTGTAAAGACATCATCTCTATATCTAGTTTAATAAGAGGTTTATATATTTACTTCCTCTTAATTATTAGAAAACAAACGCTTTTACACTGATTGTCTTTTACCGTCTCTTAATGAAATGAAAAAAAAAACACTTTTTGAGCCAGACATCTAACCACGTCAGAATGAGTCTGATCAAAAAGCGGTTAGTAGATATTTTTAAAAAACACCACGTAAGAGTGAACTTTTCAACTTCACGCGCTTTAAAGTGTTAAAATATGTTTTAATAAGTGTGAAAAATTAACTATTTTGTTGTAAATTATTTAGAGAAAATAATCATTTTTGGTTTTAGACCGATCATAATGGGACCGGACTATTCGGTCGGTATCTACAAACCAAACACGCCTCCCAACCATTTCATTATTTTTGGTCTGTCAGGCGACCGAGCAAATGAGAAGGGTTTGTGTGTGTGTCTTTTTTTTTTTTTTTTTTTTTATTGCGAGTGCGGTCCTTTTACTACAAGCATTTGGTCTGCATTTGATCTATGAGAGAAAAAGATAAGTTGACGCTGATGTGCCAAAGTTGATTCGATCAGCCTTGAGGTTGCATTAGTATGAGGTGGTGTTTGTTTTTTAAAAATATCTCTTAACAGCATTTTAATCTGACTCATTTAGATGCAGTAAGATATTTTGGTCATTAAGACTGTTTGTTTTTTTTTATGTCATTCAGAAGCGGTAAGAGGCAAACAATGTTAATAGCGTTTATTTTTTTCTGATCATTAAGAGGCCGTAAGAGGCATAAACCTCTTATTGAACCAGATGTAAACGGAGTGTCTTAACACCTCTTAATGTCTTTTTTTATTCTTAATTTTTTCTTACTTTTTTAATTTAGTTTCTATTTTGTTATGAATTTTATTTTGGTATTTTCTTTTCATTTCTTTGTTTTTTATTGTCTCACATTTGTCTTTTGTATTAAAATTTAAAAGTATTATATAGAATCATTGCATATATTTTTCATATTTTTGTTTTTTTCATTTCTTTATTTTTTTTGTTTCATCTTTGTCTTTTGTATTAATAGTATTAAATAGAATCATTGCATTTTGATGTTTTTTTTTAATTTTTTTTTCTTATTTCACCTTTGTCCTTTGTATTAAAAATACTGTATTAAAAAATCATTGCACATGTGTTGTTAGATAAAAAATATATAAGATGATATGTGACAATTAATATTTTGTTCAAATTGAAGGGTTCGGTGTCAGACTCATTACTCATATATCTCAACTCTAACGCGACTAATTTAGTTAATCGTTTTAAAAAATTCAATTTAAACTCCGACACGTTTATTTTTATCAAATAAACATGAGATTGCATGTTTTGTTTAAAATACATTTAACTTTAAATTAATTATATTTTAAAATTTGTTTTTTATATTTAATAAAGTTTATTTCTTGTGCAAATGCAATCATTTTATATTTAAATTTTAAAGATTATAGTTTTACACATCTGGACATTTTTATAAAAACAAACATTTTTATAAAAACAAACAGTTTTATTTGATTCAGATTCGGATTTCTTAACCATTTATTCAGATTAAGATGGTAATCAGATTCAGACTTTTCTATCGCATATTCAGATTCAGATGTGCGAATCAGATTCAGATTTAGAGCCTGAGTCTTACATCATTCAAAGTATACAGTATTAAAATTTTTGTCTTATCATTTAATAGTTTACATCTTTAATAAAGTCATTGTTTGTATTTAAATCGGTAAGTAAAATGTTCAACAGTAATAAAATAAATACAGTCAAATAGTGGTATATTTACTACCTGTGTTATTCCTTCCTATTCACATCTAGGCATATATTGTACTGTATATATTATGAATTTCTGAAACTGCCCCTGACAGTTTCTCAAGCACACCCTAAGTTGCTCCAGTCGATTAGAATACAAGTTTAGTAGTTTGAACATTATAACATGTAGATTAGAGATCTAATGAATAGCTTCAAAGTAACAAGGCATAATGCTAACAACTTCGTTTTTTACAACCTATCTAACGAAACTTGCTAAACGATGTATGTGTTATTATGACATTATATTACAAAATGATGTAGTAGATTTCTTAATTAAATATGTAGTAGATTTATGTTAAAATATATAAATTATTTTTATTTTAAATTATATTATAACTTTAAATATTATTTCCGTCTCCTACGTTAGATCACAATCCAAATCCTAATCAAAATTCAAATTTAAATTCAAATCCTAATCCTAAAATAATCAAATGGGCCCAAAATCTTCTTAAACATGCTTCATAAAGTGTAGTTGAATGCTAACGACTACTGTATTGAGCGAGCTTGAATTTAACTTTATTTCATGACAACCCAATTAAACAATAGTTCGGACTTAGCTGTTAAGATCTAGTTCTATCTCATAATATTCCGACTCTACGACACAGTTAAAAGAAAACGAGTTGATTCTCCGTAAGATCTTAAAAGGTGTATAATCTTAAGTAGGATATTGATCTTACCATAAGATCTGAATCCGATTCGTTCCTACTTCTCTTAAATTAACTAAATGATAAATTATAAATGAATAAATTTTGTTAAAGTAAAATAATAAAGTATACATGGATTATTATAAATGTTTTATCATACTAAAATATATGAATTTTAAAATTAAAATATCCAACATTCTTAACTGATTAGATATTTGAATACAAATTACTAGACAAATGAGACTTTTAAACACTAAGTAGGACCTTTTGATCTATACACAGTCTTACGGATTTGATCTTGCTAAGACAAAAACAACCAGATCTCAATCTCAGCGGACTTAATATACGACTTTTCTAAAATCCATTGCATAAAAAGGTATAAAAAAGGTTCTAACTTACATGTAGAACTTAACTATGATTCTAAGGGCCAGTTTTGGAAAACCTTAAAAGTTTCAACTTCAAATTGCAAAAAAGCATATACTCAGTAGGGACAAAATACAAACATAAACCTATAAAAATGCTGCCATACACACATACAGACATCAGTCACAATCCGTATACATGAATGCTTGAGCCACACCCTTTTTACATAAATAAATCCACATAATGACATGTCATGTGTATTATTGGATGCATAAGAAAAAGATAGTCTAAAAAGAAGATAAAGAATGCCACAAATTAATTACATGTCATTATGTGGATTTGTTTATGTAAAAAAAGTGTGGTCCTAGCATTCCCCGTATACGATTGGATGTTGATCAATGCTTACATAAATACCTTCATTAAAATCAATTACTGTATGTAACAAAAACTTATACTAAAAACAATAAAATGTGAGAGTGTATATATGTAAAGGAAGACAGGCGTGAAAACCATTTCAGATTAAAATCCCTTCATTTTCAATTTTTCTCTCTCTAAAAAAAACAAAAGACTCTATAGAGACAATCTTTGAAACACAAAGATATGTTCCAAACACACTTCTTGTCTTGTTAAAGATAATGAATAAAACCTTAAACATCTTCTTTTCACAAGAAGATGTTGTCCCAAGACACAATCTTTGATACCCTTTTATTATGTGATGAACAGCAGGAATTTGGTCTTGATTTTGAGTTTATAAAAAATAATGAAAATGTCAATTTTTTATGGGAAAATGATGAACTGGAAACACTTTTGTGTAAAGAAAAAAATACCCATTTGGATTATGATGAGAATTTGATGGTTTTGAGACAAGAATGTGTTGATTGGATGATTAGAGTTGGTACTCATTATGGGTTTGTTGCATTAACTATTGTGTTAAGTGTTAATTATTTTGATAGATTTTTAATGAGTGGCTGTTTTCAAAAAGATAAACCATGGATGTGTCAATTAGTAGCTGTTTCTTGTTTGTCTTTAGCTTCTAAAGTTGAAGAGATCCAAACTCCATTGTTGTTGGATTTGCAAGTAAGTGTTGGTACTAATTTGCTTTTTTTAGATGTGTTTATAAAATTGGTGTTTAAGATCTTGGATTTTTGTTGTTGTTGTTGTTGTCTAGATTGAAGGTGCAAAATTTGTGTTTGAGTCAAAGACTATAATGAAGATGGAGCTTTTAGTGTTGTCTTGTCTTGAATGGAAGATGAATCCAGTTACCTCTCTTGCATTTTTTGATTACATTATGCGTAGGCTTGGTTTAATGACTCATGATCTATGTTATGAGTTTTTAAGGCGGTGTGAGCGAATTCTTTTATCTGTTGTTAATGGTAAGTTTGAGTTAATGTTGTGTTAATGGGGAGCTGTTACTGTTTTACGCTGTTGGATTGAGTGGCGATGTTTGTTATATTGAATGCAGATTCGAGGTTTCAGGGATTTCTTCCATCTGTGATGGCTGCTGCTATAGTGTGCATTGTTAGTAAAGAGATTGAGCCTGATAATGCATTGGATTATCGAACTCGGCTTATTGATCTTCTCAATATTTGTGAGGTTCGTTCTTCACTAACTGATATAAGATGCCTTAAAATGAAATTGTATATACCACTGATTGAGCAAATTAGTCCTATTTCGCCTGCATTGTCGTTTAACTTTAGCTTATGTCTTTGAATGAAATTGTATATACCACTGATTGAGCAAAATTAGTCCTGTATTGCCTGCATTGTGGTTTAACGTTGGCTTATGTCTTTGTACTACATCTCGAATACAATTTTAGGTTTAGTTTAATCCTGATAGGGGGTAGATATACAGAACCAGTAATTGGTTACATTGTATAGATAATAATGCTTAGACATGTTCAATTGCATATCCTAACAGGAAAAGATAGAAGGGTGTTCTAAATTCATCATGGATGTATCGAATCATCATGGAAGTAACCATTTCCCAACTCATAAGAGGAGATACTCATCTGTTCCTGGAAGTCCAAGTGGTGTAGTCGATGCGTATTTCAGCAGCGATAATTCTAACAACTCATGGGCAATTGCATCATCAGTTACATCTTCACCTGAACCTCCATTCAAGAAGAACCGAGCTCAGGAGCAGCAAATGAGATTGACTCCAATGAATCGAGTGTCCATCAGTGTCCTTAGCTCATTGAACAACCATTAATCTGCTATCTTTTAGTATGGTATTTATTTAAAATCTTTTCTCGGATATTAATTTGCCAGAGTATGTTCTTATGGTGCAACTACATTGTGCTACCTTTAATCTATAACTATATTTCTGGTCAAAAGCATGTGATGAAAAGCACATATTTTGCATTTGCTCAAACTTTGAACATCTATTTCTTTGATTTAGATATGTGTAGTCGCATTGAATTGAGCAATTCTTGTGATTTTCTCTCAAATTGGCTACATTATATCTGTCCATTCAGTACCACTCTGATAACAATCTGGGTAAGGGCAGTATTGTCTATAGGTATTAATGCAAGGGATACTTTTCAGTTCTCATGAATCATGCCACTTGTTGAGTATCATAAATCAACAAGTTAGAGGTGGGTAGGATCATAAATAGATATACCGGTGTCCGCATATTGTCAAGTCGTTTGAACTGTCAACATTTGGATATAGATGATAATGTTCTGGCTTAATTGAGTTAAGACCTCCTTGTTTATTCACTAAACGATCAGCGTGTTCAACTCTTAGGATACTAAAGATGTTAAGCTATTTCCGCACATTAAACAAGATCGACAAAAGGGTAGCTTCTTGTATGTTGACTTTTGAATTTCGTGAAATGAGGTCCCCTAGTTTGTTCTGAAGGATTAGACTTTCAAGATTCTTAATTTATAGAAAATAAAGTTCGGTTTCTGCATAATAAAGAAGATTATGAAAAGGGTACATGTTCTTGAAGATAGGAGCATATGACTTTGATTCTTGTTTTGTTGACTTCAACTTTCTTGAACCATGATCTCTTAGTTTATATTTTTAGGATTAGATTTTCGAGATTCTTAGGATGCTTACAGTAATGCCTCTATGTCTGCATAATAAGCAAGGTTTGTGACTAATTAGCACACATTTATGGCTAGACGCCTTGTTGAAAACATTGATTCTACATTTCTCATTACATAAAGATACTATTTCATTTAGTGGAAGATCACTAGAAAAAACAATTTAATCATTGAGGACATATGCACAGTGAAGATCTCAGAAAGATCAAAAGTAAAGTATGGTATGAATGTTTTGGAGTATTTGAGTTGAAAAATAAAAGATATGAGGAACCTCTTGAGTTTGTGGGGTTGTCTGTGTCCCCAAGGCCACTCCTATTCAATATTCATTGCTTTTCTTTTCTTGCTTTAAGGTTGTTTGGTTTATGGTTTGACATTAGTTGTAAAACAACAATAAGTTTTCATTATTATAATTCTTAGGGGAAAGAGAGATTTCTATGTCTAGCAAGTAGCAATGCACATATTGGGGTCCACCAAAATAATTTAGGAATGATATATGATGAATGCTTTCCTTCACTCTAATGTCAAACTTTGACCTAGTCAATTCACTTCTTGTGATATACTGATATGTACAACAAAGTAGTTACTTCTCATACGATAACAATCTTTTTTGACGATTTTATCCTTAGTTTAAATTTACTCGCTTCCATTTTCGTCTATTCCACCGAGAGTAAACTTGTCAAAAAATGGTTGTGATGCGTGAAACAGTTACCATTTGGTGTACAAATCATCATCCGTGTTTGCGTGCTTGAACCCTTTTTTACTGTTTCATCTTTTGTTTATGGTCAAATGAGAGTAACCTGAAAACATGCAAATTAGACACTTGTAAATTCACAAGATCCAATATTTGTGAATACAATTTCTTGAGTATTTGAATCACTTTTTTACCGCTGCTATGCAAATTTTGACCACAAGAGAAAGCAAACTAAAACATACAAATTGAATACTTTGCTAAGGATGGGGGCTTCTGATGACTTTCTCTTTGAATTTCTTTTTGTCAGAAGGGAAGAAACAAAGTGTGAATGTTGGGAACAAATTTGCAGTGTCATTTATAGCAGCAGATTCTTTTCATGTTTTTTGTTTTTGTGTGTATATGTATTCGAAAGCATATGATCGACATATGATCTATAATTCACTCTTTATAGAATTATGAGATAACATTTTAGTTTAGTTAACCATTTCATAAGTTAGAAAATAGAATGAGTGGTGCGTGAATGTAAAACCCTAAAATCAGAACAAGTGCAAAATTACCAAAATGCCCCTAATGTCAGAAAATCTAATAAAAGCATGAATGCAATGATCCACGAATAGTGCGACATTAGCGAGAGAATATGATTAATTTTCAATCAAGGTTTTACAATTAACCATGAGCTTTAGTTTTAGACGAGTAGATGGGATCCATTGAGGCGCTTGGGCCCCTGTACTGTAGCAGCACCTTAGCCGTTTGAAGGTTGCTAGAAGGTTGCTAGAACATTGCAACACTGTGACCAAATGTTGCAACATTTTGATTTTCGAATAACATTAGGGCCAAAATTCAGTCCCTTTGGTTGCACTCCAGCCCCTTTGAGACGAGAATGGCGATAATTCGACAATATTGTTACATTGATTTGTTAGTGCAAGCTGTATACCTGTATGTTGAACTATCTTTGGTAGTTGCAAAAACAGAAGACAGTTCACTTACAAGTTTTTATCTTTTTAGCTTAAAAATCAACATCACATTGAAATTTGGCATTGGTCCACCTCCTTTTGAGACTATGGGTGTGTTTTCAATGTGATATTATAAACATATCATTTATCTCTATAGTTAAAGCTTTTAAACTTGTATAGTTGCATGATTATATTGTCTTTTACTAGTACATCATTTCGCATCAGGGGGGCTCTTCAGTTAGGTCAATAGTTGACATATATTGATGATTTGATCAAGCCAAATTGGCTGACAGTATTATTTGGCTGCTCTATCAAACTAAATTTTGACTATAGAGTTTGAAGGAAACTTGAAACAAATAATTGTAAATATTGCAAAATAAACTATGGGATGTTCACTATGATGCCCCTCAACTAATTGGTAAACTTATGAATCATTGTACATAGCTAATTTGGTACAAAATCAGTAATATTCATCATCATATAGCTCAACACACCATTATCCAATGTGGGTGTATGTCTTGCGTTTTTAGGCTAAAAAATGAATCAAGTTCAACACTTCAACTTGTGTGTTAGCTTGCAAGGGCTTTTCTTCAAAATTCTAAGATCTAACCACTAGTCTAGTAAAATCAAACTTTATTTTCTTGATCATGGTCCATGGAAAGAGAAGGATGAAACCAACAAGGAATCCCTTTAGAATTGTAATGGTCCAAGGGGTTTTCACGTCAAATATTGACGATCGATGAAACCATTTGGGATTGTTTTCTAACTTTCTATGGCTCGTTACAAGACGTAGAAAAGTGGTAAGTTCATTTCTAGAGCGGAAAAGATTAAGCATACGAATGTGCAACTTTCATTTGTAAACTTCAAACCACAATAACATTTGGCTTGTGATTCCATGATTTTTACCCTACATAAAGTTTCACACACAAGAAGGCCAGGGCAGTATAGAAAGTATATATGTTAGTTACTATTAACATTATTGTTCTTGATTTCATAACTTTAACAAAGCAAAAATAATGATGTTTACCCAAATAAGTAAATAGCATAGAAGTCATGTGAAGCATAATGGTTGGGAACCAGCTGGGGTAATTGGATGTTTGGATAGGTTGAATGCTATGCAAACTAAGTTAAATGGTTATTGCCTTTTAAAAGTGAAGGTACAAATTTTGATGCTCACTCCAAAACAGGAAAAATTCCGAATGATAGATATCAAGTAAATTAAGAGTGATTTTTTTTCAGGGGAAGAAGTGGTCACTACTCTTAAATGTACAACAATATAATGCACTAAAATAAAATGTAAGCTAGTACTGTATGAATTATAAACTCTCTGTGTCAAAGTTCTGCTTTTTTTCCATACCCTATCTTTGATATGTCAATTTCATAAACCATTAATCAAACAATACCAACAACATTGTGGGCTTCTTCCAATTGAGTATATGTTTGTGTAAAAAGATATATGGTACATTGGTACCTAAAGAACATGTCACACAGTAAAAAAACTAAAAGTATAATTATGTGCTATAGTAAGAAATATATTTGGGTCGGAAATGGTCACGGGTATATTATGGTTAAATTACATACATTTGAGTGAAAGACTATTCGGATAACCTGAACATGAAGAACAAAGAAAAATATTTGGCTTGGATTGTACATTTAACATTTTTTCAATTTTATGTTTTGGTATTTTGGCCCAAAAGGGGCTGGTATACATGACGGTCCATGGTAAATGTGTATGCAAACATCATTTTCCAAAGAAAACTATGACATTATAGGGATGGCTGATAAGAAAGTCATGTAATGCAATTCGTAAGTAATACTTCAAAGAGGAATTAAGGTGCACGTTGAAACGATTTTTCTTTATATTTTTCAGTAATTTTATGATGTGATGCTAGATACTCGTACAATTGTATAACAAAAAGGAAGATACTAATATCTCATCTAGATATGTTTT
>BQNB010210145.1:0-10290 GCA_026074375.1 Tanacetum coccineum
CTCAAAAGATACTTGTCTCATTTGTCACGGAGATTAACACGTTATATATTGACATCTCACTTTAAGATTGTTGATATTGAAAAGGTGGCAGTCAGCTCCAGCCTCCGATTACTAAAACCAAAGTGCACAAATCGAGTCTAGAGCCAAAAGAGATCAAATATATAAATCTCATTAGGACACAATTCATGTAAAAACACTTGTTGTTTATCAATAAGAACACAAGTAGTAACAAAGAGTCCTACGCTTTATCCTAGTGATCTTGCAAGAACATTCAGGATGATGCTCTTTAGTATTTCACAGTGACGAATGGAAATCCTTCTAGTGTCAACATCAAACAGTACTGCGGTAGGTGACTTGCAAGATTCTATATGAACCAAGCTTGTGTCAACTGGATATGAATATTGGTCTTGTAAATGAATTGACGACTCAATCAGTAAGACAGTAAACAACTAATTTACTCTTGACGTGTTGTCTGTTTTAGGACATTCTGGTAATGAGAATGTGGAAACTAGAAGGGAGGTTGAATAGTTTACCGGTTCGTTTTACGTTTTAAAAGTTTGCTTTAAAAATACTTAGATTGAGTTGTATGTTCAACCAATCAACAATATAAATATTTAAACTAATACTAATTAGAAATCACAATAATGTAAAGAGATAGAGAAATGAACAATCAAACCGAGACGCCAAGATTTTATAGTGGTTCGGCTACGAAGCTCTTCTTCGCCCTACTCCACTCCCCGAGTATCCTACTCAAGATTTCACTATGTCAACAAGCTAGCTTTAGGCGGAGAAACCCGTTTACACGTCGCTTACGTTGTTTTCCGACACTAAGCTAAATGTCGAGTCCTAATCTTAGCTAGAACCAATCTACCACTTCACAAGCACTACACAATCACATGATCTACACTATCAGATTTACACACAATCCAAATCACACAATTACACAAGATAATTACAATAGAGATTTAATACTTAGAAGAAGAGAGGAGAGATCACTAAATAACAATTCGTTTCTTGGCGAATACGAATGTTCTTCTCTTGCACTTGATAGAAGAATAAGAGGAGAGATGTGAAAGAAGAGATTGGATCACTTAAAACAAGATCAAACAATGTTAGTGATCAAGATATTTAGTGAGAGAAAAAAGGTTCTTAAAGAGAGAAAGAAGTCTGGAAAAATTCATGCAAAGAGGTGTGTTTTTCTGCCAGAAATAGTGCAGTATTTATAGACAGAATTTCCAACGGCTAGCTGGCGGCGGTTCCAAATATATCTGGGGGCCGCCACTAGAGTACGCTGTTGTTTTTGTCTTTTTGTGGTGAAAGTTGTATCTGGTATGGAAGCTTCCATTTTAGGGGGAAAACCAGATTTAAATTTTATTATTTAAATAAAACTTTTTCTTTTATTAGAAAGTATTTTGTATTATTATTTGTTTTGTAAAAATACTTTTTTTTGAAAATGTAATTGTTAAGAAGAAAATATTTTCTTGATTACTAATTATGCTTAATGATTTGTTTGTTCATACATTAAGTGATTAATCATAGAAATGGAATTTTACGATTAATAATTTGTAAACGTTTAATTTTATCGTAAACGTTTTTACATTTTGTTATTATCAAAACGTTGAGAGGTCGAAAAATGTAAATAACGTTTTTAGACATTATTTGTATTAACAATCTCCCTCTTTTTGAAGATGAAAAAATATATACTCATTTTGTATAAAATTAATTGTTTCAAATTATTAATGAGTTTTATTCCATTTCTTCCCCTTTTTTCGAATTCAAAAAGAATGATCGTCGAATTGTTGTAGAAAGAAAGAAGTCGACGATATCAAGACTCCTCCTTGATGTAGGCTCCCCCTCGTTTGGGGCACCAAGGGATCTATCTTACGGAAATTGTTTGCTACAAAACAAAGTTAGAGGTACAAGTGCAAGACAAATATCTTTAAGCATAACTATAAATTCAAGTCACCCATAAAAGAGTTTCATTTAATAATCAAAAAATTCATACAATAGTAAACATAACTAATTAACTCATACAAGAAGACATGAACTTATGCATAAAGTTAAGTTAAACAAAGAGTATTAATCCTAGATGATTCATGATTCATAGAAGATGACTTTTGAGCAAAAGGTTGGGGTGACACATTATGAGATTATTGAAAATATTTCAAGGTTGAGGTGGAAAGTATGAAGTGATTGCGGTATTGAGAAGATACTCAAGATGAGCAAACATGATGTTCATCTCATCTCTTAAGGTTAAGAAATATTTCGGTTGTGAGAACAACATATGCATGTTGACCCATGGTAGTCATGATAGTTGTAGTAAAGAGGATGCCCCATGATAGGTGGTTGAGGTTATGGTGGAGATGGTGGTGATGGAGTTTCAAGGTTTTCAAATGGTGACAATGAGAAAGTGATATCCAAAGAAGGATGATTTTGAAGTGGTTGAGGGTTTGAATGTCTAGGAGGAACATCCGAGATGTTGTTAAGCAAAGGGTTCAAAGGTTGAGGAGAGGTTGGTTCATTAGATGATGGTGGTGAAATTTTATGTTTTGATTGAAAAGAAGAAGATGTGTTCTCTTGGCTTGATGAGGTTTCATTGGTTGATGGAGTTTTTGATGGTGAGTTTGATTTTCTTAAAGCTATAGGAGGAAGATGCTTGAGTGGAATCCATGGTAGTAGGGTTTGAAGAAGATGAAGATGATAAGAAGAGTGGTGATAACATCAAATATTTAATACAATTTAGTGGCAAAATACCCCATAATTTACCTGCAAATGTTTCACTAATACTCAAAAATGAGATATTTCTATCATTTTGTAGTTTTCAGGTGAAATGCAGGAAAGTGACAAGAAACAAGGGAAAAAGGACTCAAAGTGTAAATATCTGAAGAATGTTACGGCGCAACACCAAATATTGTTACGCCGTAACATATATTAAGCAAGTACGAAGATCAAAGACAACTTTACGGCATAACATCATATCTAGTTACACCGTAAACATGAATTTGGAAGGAAATCTTACCATAGATAGAGTTACGGTGTAACACCCTATATGGTTACGCTGTAACCACTGTCAGTACTAACTATAACTATCAGTACTAACTATTTGTACTGTCGGTACTAAGTTAGGAAAACGTAATTCCCAACATCTATTGTTAACCTCTTCCAATCTCCTAGAGTATCAAGTGACCAGGTAATGCTCTTGGCATTCCCTTTTACGTTGAAAGAAAAAGCCAGACTATGGATAAACTGGTTGTCAGCAGGATCCGTTACAACCTAGGACCTCTTGAAAATCGCTTTTCTAAGCAGATACCGCGTGCTTTCCCAAATTATTAGACAAACTAAGGCTATCAGAAATTTTGGGCAAGAATGCAATGAACCCTTACATCTTGCATGGGAACGGTTCAACGATCTGCTTTATAACTGTCCAGAGCATAAAATCAATGAGTACGAACAACTACATATTTTCTACCAAGGGCTAGACCCTGGAACTAGAAAAAAAAGCAGATTTCAAGGGACCTATCCCAAGGATGACATCAGCCGCCGGAATTAAGGCCATCAACGAATTGTCAAAACATTCTCTCTCTCCTGGTATAAAGAAGAAGAATACAAGAAAAATGATTTTGACAAGGTGCTCAAACATATCAACGATTTCGAACACAACATTAGTGTTCTTAACGAGGAAGTACGAATGGTGCAACACCAGTACAAAACTCCTAATGATGAAAGGGATTCTCTTTTGGAAGAAACTATAAGCTCCTTCATTAAAGAAGCTCACTGGATGCAAAAGAAGAGCGAGAATTTTGTTTGGAGAATTAAAAGGAATTACGACAGGACGTTCAAAAATCAGGCTTCTGCTATTAAAACTATTGAAAAGAACCTCGGCCGAATTGCTGAGTCAATACACGGGAGGGGGTTGGTACTCTTCCAAGCTTTACTGAAACAAATCCCAAAGGATTAGCTCACGCTATTACCACTCGCAGTGGGCTAAATTACCAACCTCCTAAAAACCCCCTTGAAGATAGCAACGACCTAGAAAACATTACCATCGAACATATCCCTACCATAGAGAAAATAACCCCTGAACAAACACATAATAGCACTAAAAATACAGATCCACCTATCCCTTTTCCCAGATGACTAAAAAGGAAAAAGGAGAAAAAACAGTTCCAAAAATTCCTTGGGAACCTCCAACAACTTCACATCAATATCCCCCTTATAGAAGTCCTTGAACAAATGCCAAAATACGCCAAGTTCATAAAGGATCTTCTTTCAAAAAAGGGAAAGGGAAGCGAAGCATCTAAAATTATATTAAATAAACAATGCTCCGCGGTCATTCTGAACAAAGTCCCTCCCAAAGAAAAGGACCCAGGAGGTTTCACTATACCCTGTATAATAGGACAAAGTGGAATTACGAAGGCCTTGGCTGATTTGGGAGCTAGCATAAGTCAAATTCCATACTTGATGTTTCTACGACTTAACCTAGGTGATCTTAAACCTACACGGATGTGTATCGAGCTTGCAAATAAAACCACTCAGTTTCCAAAAGGGATTGCGGAAAATGTCATGGTAAAGATCGACAAATTTGTTTTCCCAGTCGACTTTGTAATACTTGATATGGAAGAGGACCATAGAATTCCCATTATTCTAGGAAGACCAATTTTGGCCACAACACATGTCATGATTGATGTTTTTAATAAAAAGATATCCTTTGAAGTAGGGGATGAAATCATTACCTTTGATTTAGAAAAATCTATGAGATTTCCCTCGACTGATGAGGACACCTGCCATTCTGCAGACATTATTGATCTTTTCGTCGTCGACAATATTAAAGAAATTCTTCCTCAAAACCACGACAATTCGATTGAACCCATTCTTGACCATGAAGATTGTAATAACCATGCTCTCTTCGCTGTAAATTATATCGACAAAGGAAAACCTACCCCAAAACTCAAAGAACTCCCCTCTAACTTAGAATATGCTTTTCTGGACAACAACCGCGAATTACCTATCATCATCTATTCGTTATTATCTGACTAGGAAAAAAGGTTATTATTGGAAGTCCTTACCAAACATAAAAAAGCCCTGGCATGGAAAATCTCTGATATTAAAAGAATCAACCCCTCTTTCTGTACTCATAAAATTTTGATGGAAGAAAATTACAAACTCACGGTACAACATCAACATAGATTAAACCCTAAAGTCCAAGAAGTCGTAAAAATCAAAATTTTAAAGCTTCTTGACGCAAGACTAATCTATGCCATTTCATATAGTCCTTGGGTAAGCCCAATTCATGTGATTCCTAAAAAGGGAGGAACCACTGTGATTACCAATAAAGATAGCGAACTTATTCCAACACGAACAGTCACAGGATGGAGGGTATGCATTGATTATAGAAAACTTAATGATGCAACAAGAAAAGACCATGTCCCCTTGCCTTTCATTGATCAAATGTTAGAACAACTATCAGGAAATAATTACTATTGCTTTCTAGATGGTTTCTCTGGATATTTCCAAATTCCTTTAGCACCAAAAGACCAGGAAAATACCATCTTTACTTGCCCCTATGGCACGTTTGTATATAGAAGAATGCCTTTCAGGTTATGTAACGCTCCTGCCACATTTTAACGATGTATGACAACAATCTTTCATGACATGTGTAAAGATTTTATGGAAGTATTCATGGATGACTTCTCCGTGTTCGGAAATTCTTTAGGAACTTGTCTTAATAATTTATCAAAAATGTTAGCCAGATGTGAAGAAACGAACCTAGTTCTCAATTGGGAATAATGCCATGTTATGGTCAAAGAAGGAATTGTTTTAGGGCATAAAATATCAAAAGCAGTAATAGAAGTTGATAAAGCTAAAGTTGATGTGATCGCTAGTTTACCTTACCCAACCAACGTAAAAGGTATACAAAGCTTTTTAGGACATGCCGGGTTCTATAGAAGGTTCATTAAGGATTTTTCTAAAATAGCCCGACCTATGACTCAGTTGTTGATGAAAGATGCCAAATTTGACTTTTCAAACAAATGCATAAAATCATTTGACATACTTCGGGATAAACTTATCACCGCTTCGGTGATCATTGCCCTTAACTAGGATTTAGATTTTGAGTTAATGTGTGACGCTAGTGACTATGCCGTTGGACCTATTCTAAGACAACGGATTGAGAAAAAATCTCGCCCAATTTATTATGCAAGTAAAACTATGAACAATGCTCAAGAACATTATACCACTACTGAAAAGGAACTATTAGCAGTAGTATAGCATTTGACAAATTTAGGTCTTATTTAATAATGTCTAAAATGGTGGTTTACACCGATCATTCAGCCCTCAAATATCTCTTCAGCAAACAGGATGCTAAACCTAGACTAATAAGGTGGGTCTTACTTCTTCAAGAATTCACTATCAAAATTAAGGATAAAAAGGGGACTGAAAACCTAGCTGCTGACCATCTCTCTAGACTTGAAAATTCGGGTTTAGAGAAATTAAACAAAGATACCATACAAGATAATTTTCCTGACGAACACCTCAATGGCTATTAAACTAAAGAATACTGAAACCGACCCGTGGTACGCAGATTATGCGAATTTCCTCGTCTCTAAGATCGTTCCTCAGCATTTGACTTATTATTTAAGAAAAAAAAATCTTGAACGATGTACGAAAATACATATGGTGTGATCCATACCTCTTCAAATCATGTCCTGACAGAATTATAAGAAGGTGTGTTTTCGGTAGAGAATTACATGAAATCCTAGAACATTGCCACAAGGGACCTACGAGAGGTCATTACGGAGCAGATATTACCGCACGAAAGATCTTCGATTCTAGATTCTATTGGCCAACCATTTTTAAGGATTCTGCAAAATATGTTCAAGGGTGTGATGCTTGTCAACGGGCAGGAAATATTTCCTCACGGAACCAAATGCCCTTAACCAACATTCTTGTCAGTGAGGTTTTTGACATCTAGGGGATTGACTTCATAGGACCCTTTCCTTCTTCGAGAAAAAACAAATATATTATTGTATATGTCGATTACGTTTCAAAATGGGTCGAGGCCGAAGCCCTGCCTACTAATGATGCACGTGTCGTAGTGAAATTCTTAAAAAAATTATTTTCTAGATTTGGAGTTTTGAAGGCTCTAATTAGCGATCGTGGAACACATTTTTGCAATTTACTCCTCGAAAAAACACTTAAGAAATATGGAGTAACACATAGACTTGCTACTCCATATCATCCCCAAACTAGTGGACAAACGGAGAATACTAATAGAGCTATTAAGCGAATCCTGGAAAGAACAGTTAACGGAAACAGAAAAGAATGGGCAAATAAATTGGATGATGCATTATGGGCATTCAGGACAGCTTATAAAACATATATCGATAGTACACCATTCAGAATTATTTATAGAAAGGCATGCCACTTGCCAATCGAACTTGAACACAAGGCATATTGGGCCCTAAAAAACGTAAATCTTGACTTAGATGCTGCAGGAAAACATAGATTCCTTCAATTAAATCAACTTGATGAATTTCGTACTAATGCATACGAGCATTCACTGGCATATAAAGAAAGGACTAAACGTTGGCACGATCCTAAAATTATGGATAAGGAGTTTCAAGAAGGGGGAGAGGTATTAGTCTTCAATTCACGATTAAAAGTTTTTCAAGGGAAACTTAGAACCAGATGGTATGGACCATATACGGTAAGCAAAGTTTATTCGTATGGGACAGTCGAAGTGTTAGGTAAAAACGAAGTTCAGTTTAAGGTAAATGAACACAGGCTAAAGAAGTATTATGGCACGAGATAGACGAGATTAACGAAACAATATACTTCGTTAAAATGTAGAATGATCATGAGTCTAACTTAAAGACTCGTTAATAAACAAAAGTACTTGTCGGGAGACAACCCATCCTTTATCTAATGAAATTTCCTTTTTAAATTAGTTGGTTTGCATGTTTCTTACTTTGTTTTACAGAATCCAGAAGCTAGGAGACATTTATCGAGATCGGCTCGACTCATAATCATGTGGTAACCTTACTGAATCAACAGCAGTTACGACGTAACAACTTTAGTTTACGCCGTAATCACTGCAGTTACGACGTAAACCATTTCATGGTTACGCCGTAACACCTTAAAACTTAATTTTTTTTACCACTTGATTACGACATAACCATCAGAGTTACGCCGTAACCTCCTTCTGAAATCTTAAAAATTTAAGTTTTAAACATGTCTAAACCTTGTTTACGTAAATGGACTTTGTGGGTATGTTCTCTAGAAGCCCTCACGAGACTAAACTCATCCACTTGGGCCACCAAGTGGTTTAAAAGGCTTGTTGCATGTGCTAAATGCAACCGTGATTCCTATGAAAGTGAGTTGGGTTTGTATTTCATGTACACTTCATAATTCTTGTAGAACAATTTTATGCTTTGGTTTGTTTTGTGATCACAGGGGATAATGAGCTTGCGAGAAGACAAAAATAATCCAAAGATTTCCGCCAAATCTCAAATTTTAAAGCAAAGCTCAGGGAGTTTCTTGTCTTAATTCTACTCTTTACTTTTTTATTTCATTTCCTTAATGTATAATAGAGACATTGTACAAATCAAGTGGGGGGATGTGAGTATAATTAATACTTGACGTATGTTTTGCCTTTGATTTTCTAGGTTTCTTTGAAAATTATGCCAATTTTAAAAATTTTGACAAATTTTTCTTAAATAACTAGAATTAATCTTTGCCGAATGCACACAACCCTTTATTATACTTGATGAGATTTATACGTAATATTCTGTTTCCATCATATTACTCAAAAATACACTAAAATATTGAGTGTGCCAGTAGTATTGTAGACTTTAGAACTTGGCATGTACATCATTTCGAGACCTAATTGATTAGCAAGAATAGATAGTTCAAGAAGACAACACTTAGGAAATCACCCAAATAGCTTATATGTGTGTGTTTATCAACTTGTTACACTGACTTGTCGACCTCTCATGATAAACCCTTTTGTTGCTCTCATTATTAGTGCAAAATACCCCTAGATCACCCATATTGAGCCAATATATGTTTTCAACTTACTCTATATGTTTCGTTACACCAATTCACCTTAACCTACCATGCAGTCTTTATTTTCTTTGTGTTGAAATCTCTGGCTACTTAAGTCCATGGTTCGGGGGAATGGGAACGAAAATCATATGCATTCATGGAAGACCAATCAGTTATGATCTATAATGACCCCTCGGTATCACCACTTTTGATGTAGTTTATCTTAAGTGAGGGGATGTGCGTATAATATCAAATGTTGTAGGGGCAATAATTAAAGATATAAACTCCTGTAGCATTTGCATATTTATCATGAAGAAAAAAAAGTGAAACAAAAAGCCACCCATGTGCTAAAAATGTAAAGATGATGCAAAATAAAAAATAAAAAAATAGAGCTAGTAGCCTATTATTGCGCCAAGACATCTCAGTGACTATGAAAAATGAAGCTAGTAGCCCATTGTTACACCAAGTGATCCCCATACTTATGAAGAATGGAGCTAGTAGCCCATTATTGAAGATTAGATTTTCGCACTTAAACTCTTGGACCCATAGATGGACAGTAGCTAGTTATGACAACCTTAGATTATTTTAGACTATTTGTTTTGTGTTTTTATTAACAACCATTAAATTTGTATCCCATGTCTATCATAACCCAATTATCACCCTTTAAAATCATATTACCCTTGTTGCCTTTGAGAATTATTTAGACCCTAATTCTAACTGGTGTTGATTTGTGTACTTTCCAAGCTTATGAAGAAATCTTTTTATGAAATATTTTTAAGGTTCTACTTGAGGGAAAGCAAAAGTCAAGTGGGGGGATATTTGATAACATCACATATTTAATACTTTTAGTTGTTATTTTATCCCCTAAATCACATACATTTGTGTCACTAACACTTAGAAACAAGATATTTTCAGTTATTTTGTGGTTTTCAGGTGAAATGCTGATATTTAGCAAGTATGGAAGTAAAAGGACAAATTATGTAATTATTTATAAGACATTATGGTGTAAACCCTTCCAAGGTTACACCGTAACAAATTCCGTGCTAGAACACAACATTCAAGGGACGATTACGACGCAATCCATTTATTGTTTATGTCATATATGGAAGGAAATGATGACAATATTTACCGTTACAGCGTAACAAGTCATGTAGTTACGATGTAACTATATTCAAGGAAGGAAATCATCGTATCTTTGGATTTTTGGAATGTGAATCAGCAATTACGGCGTAACAAGATATAAGGTTA